>JACEIK010005719.1:51733-92588 GCA_018107945.1 Datura stramonium
ATGCATCAATAGTGTTAGTCCTAATTTTATATCAGTAAACAGAGAAATTGAGGTTGAATTCAATGACAATACTATAGTTCTAGAATACAACAATCACTTTTCTGCTATTATTTTTTCAAATAATTTTCTTTCATTTAAAGATGCAATACAATATTTCGATGGAACAATTTTTGGTAATTTCTTTAGATTTCATCAATTGATCTAACCTTCAATATATACATAATATTTTACTCCTATATACTTAACAAAATATTCTTTGTAGATATAGCTGACATCTTTGTGAGTTCTAAGATATTAATGAGAGGAAAAACAAAACGAAGAGATATAGTACTTATGAATGAGAAGTAAGTTTAACTTTGCATTTAATGCTTTTTTTTCATGAATAATAAGATATGTATCAAACTCGCAAGTTTTCATAATAAAAAAATGATTTATAGAGTCTCTTTCTCTTTCTTTTATTTTCGAGAATATGACTTTATGATACTTTTTAATTTTATATGTTTAATTATAAATTCATGCGTAATCGAAAAATTATAACTTTATGGGGCGAATTAGCAGAGATAGAGAATAAATTGCTACAGAAGTTAATTACTGAAAAAACCTATTATAACATTCTGTGATGTTAGGAGTACAATATACCAACGTACTATATTAAATATTTTTTCTGATAAATTATATATCTTTTAGTTATTCTAACGTTTTTATTTTGTAAAGAAAATTTTGGGATATCTTTTACGTCTACCCGTAGAATGTGGATAAATCTCACCTTTGAAAAAGCAATAGCTCTTTAAAATTGATAAATATATATTTTGAAATTCGAATTAAGAAATTACAATAAAATATAATTTAATAATTAAATATTATATAGTTCATTTGATGATAAAGACTAAAAGAGGTACACATTTTTCAACTATTTCAAGAAAAATTTATACCTTTAGAAATAAAAATATATCAATCTAACCTATTCTTTATCTTTATTTATAGAATTTAAATATTATAAATTTAATGCAATAATAAAAAATATATTAAATAAAGATGATTCATGGTATTAATCTTGCAAAAAGCTGCAGCAAGATAGTGAACTTTAATATTGCAAAATGTGATCATTGTCATATGGAAAAAAAGCGATAACGAGGAAGGTAATACATATGAAAAGTTATAAAAATTTTTCACTAATTTCACATATCATAAAATGATCTAATTGCAAAAGTGTGAAAACCCTTAAAAATGTTAATTGAACTTTTGCCCTTTATTAAAAAATTTATAATAGACAAGAATTATCATTATTTTTCTTTCTTCAGTCTATTGTCATTTAATATTATCCTAATATAAGGACTTTAAAATTAATTAAAGTTATAACTATTAAATCTTTAATTATATGTAAAAAATAACAACTCCTAATATTTAGTATTTTAAAATTCACTAAACTTCATTACAAAAGAAAAAATTAAAAAAACAAAAAAAACATGTAATTTAATTAAAATTAAAATTCATAATTTCAAATTCTTCAAATTTTTAATAAGTTAGAGTAATATTTTATTAAATTAACTAATCATCCATTATAATTTTTTAACTCAAGATACGAAAAAATAAATTAAACCTTATAAAACATAACATCAATTTCTTGCTTGTAATTATGAGTAGCTAATATTATTACTATTTTTAAAAAAAATAAATAGTTTTTTAATATTTTTAATTTTTGAAAATTTTAATTTATAGTGTTTTTTTTTATTTTTTTAGAATTTTTAATTTTATGGTTTTTTTTTTGTTTTAATTTATGTAAGAATGTTTGACTAGACACATAAATTAAGAAGAAAAAATTGAGCTAAAATCATTTTATAAAGGATCAAATGAAAAGTTTAAAATAAAGTTATTACTAATATTTAAAATACGGAGTAAGCAGCAAAATATCGTTATTTTTAAAGCCTTTTTTTAAAAATAGTGTTCATACTCGACAAAATAGTTATTTAATTATTTTTTAATAGTTAAAATTTTAAATTGTTAAGTTTTTATGTATTAAATCCTTCCTTATTTGAAATATATAAAAATTATTAGTATTTAAAACTTTAAAAGCGATTAGATTTTATCTTTTAAGAAATAAATTATACGTTGGATAACATTGTACTTATATGTAAATCGATCTTATGTTTAAGATTTTTGAAAATAGAGTTTGAAATTTCTATGATGTTTTTATTCTTGAAATAAATATTATAACAAAAGCTGAAGAAAAAACTATAAGATTGGATCAAACTCTTAAATATAATCATTTATTAATTTAAAATTCATAATTTCTTTCAATTCTTATATTGTTACAAACACATTTTTAAACATTATTTATGTTATTTTAAAATTTGTGTTTATTCATATGAGGGACACGCGAGAGACAGCGTATGATTAAACTAGTTTTTAAATATAGCACATCAATAAGGAAAAAAATAGGAGCCCGCTAAAAAATTGTGTTTTTGATGAAGAGAGGTGTCGCGTCGCTTTTGCTATTTTACTACTTTTATTATGACTAGTTTTCAAACACGTGCGGCTCTTGCATTGTATTTTATTCTAATTAGTAAAAAATATTAGAGATTAACTTTTAATATATTAAACATTCGGCTTATCTAATATTTTAACAACACATAATTTAAATGTAAATATTAACAATATCGCATATAATTATTAAAATACTTCAAGTCATAAAATTTGTACTGTCTTTAAGAAACTAATCTGGACACGTCTTTTGCATTATTATACCATGTAGGCTTTGTGCGGATTCGTTAGATAGCATGTAGAATGATATATTGCTGACGGATGATAAATATAATTTATAATTAACCAAGAATTGTGAGAAATTCAAAGGTATTACTTTTTGATATGCACCAAAACATATTATATTAGTTGCTTAGTTTTCGATATACCCAACATATATATATATATTAAGTGAACAATGACTAACTAGCTAAAATATATTTGACTTTTTAAAAAAAAAAAAAAGGATTAAATAATGAGTTATAATATTCATATTTCAATACGATTTATTAGAATTATAAAGAGTGAAAAATCACAGGAAATAAAAATAAATGACTAAAATATTTGCCCCTACAATAATTAAATATAATAACATATGTAATAATATAGTAATAAATTTACCATTCATTAAATCAAAACCAAATTAAATATTTAACAAAATAATAATATTTTATCGTCATTAAATCAAAACTAAATTAAATATCTAATTAAATAACAATATTTGAATCATATCATATCATATTATACTAAGAAGTAGGAAGTCACATATCGGTCCATCAAATATTGAACGATTGTTTTACCCTCTATTAAACAATACTCTTATAATATTTTTTTTGTATAGCTTGATTTAAAGATCTCATTGTGTGTGTGTGTGTGTGTATATATATATATATTTAAAAGTGAATAATAACTAACTAAACTAAAAGATATTTATTTTTAAAAAAAAGAGAGACTAATAATGATTATAATATTTATATTTCAATACATATTAAATTGCAAAAGTGAAAAGTCGTGAAATAAAAAATAAATAGACTAAAGCCAATAAAATATAAATAATATTTTTTACCGTTAAACCATATAATATTTCCAAAATATTTTAGTAGAAAAAATAGATATATAAATATTTTAAAAAATAACAAAATAAAATCAAATAAAAATAACCATGATACTATGGATTTTGAGTTTTTTTACATTCTAATAAAGATGATGACAAATAATTATAATTAAATTTTTTATTTTTTTTATTTTTTTTATTTTTTTTATTTTTTTTGGATAAAGTGAAATAACGTAAATTAAATGAAACAATTCTCTATTATGGGAATTATATATTTCTTATTTAATTTAATAGTCTAATAATATTTATTGTAAATGTATATTTACTTTTTAGTGCATAAAATATTATTGAAATAGTTTTAGATTGAAAGGCAAAGTGGTAATTCAACTTTGTTCATATTTCAATACGGTTATTAAATTATAAAAGTGAAAGATCACGAAATAAAAAATAAATGACTAAAATACCCATCAAATATAAAGAGGAAGTCTCACACTAGTAGCCCATCAAATATTGAATGATTATTTTACCCTCCATTTAAACAAAACTCTTATAATATTTTTTGTACCAACGGTAAAAAATCTCATTGTTTGTGTGTGTGTGTGTGTATATATATATATATGTGTGTGTGTGTGTGTGTGTGTGAATAATAACTAACTAAACTAAAAGATATTTGACTTTTTAAAAAAAGAAAAGATTAAATATTGAGTTATAATATTTATGTTCAATACAGTTATTAAATATAAAAAAGTGAAAAGTCGTGAAATAAAAAATAAATGACTAAAATACCCGTAAACATAAACAATATTTTTACCTTCCAACCAAATAATATTTCAAAATATTTTAGTAGAAAAAAATAGATATATAAATTTTTTAGTAAATAACAAATATATATATATTAAATGAAAGAAATAACCATGATACTATGGCTTTGAGTTTTTTTACGTTACGATGAAGATGATGATAAATAATTATACATGAAATTTAAATAAAGTGAAATAACGTAAATTAAATGAAAACATTAAATTCTCTATTATGACAATTATATATTTCTTATTTAATTTAATAGTCTAATAATATTTATTGTAAATGTATATTTACTTTTTAGTGCATAAAATATTATTGAAATAGTTCTAGATTGAAGAGGGCAAATTGGTAATTCAACTTTTAAAATATTCATATTTCAAAAGCAGTATTTAAATTATAAAAACGAAAAGTCATGAAATAAAAAATAAATGACTAAAATACCCATCAATATTAAACGATATTTTTACTCTTCAACCAAATAGCATTTCAATATATTTTAGTAAAAAACATAGATATAATTTTTTTTAAAAAATAAAAAATTAAAAAAACTCAAAATTCATAAAAAAAAAAAAACCCCAAAAACAAAAAACAAACAATATAAAAAATTAATTATAATTAAATTTTAAAAAGGTTTTTTTTGTTTTTTTAATTAAATTAAAATATTAATTCTCTATTATGGTGATTATAAATTTTTTATTTAATTTAATAGTCTAATAATATTTATTGTAAATGTATATTTACTTTTCAGTGCATAAAATATTATTGAAATAAAAATATATTATCAAATATTATTAATTATAATTCAACTTTTAACTTGAGGGCTCCCACTTATATAATAATATGATTATTGTTGGATGAAATTAGTATGTAGTAAACTAAAGGTATGGCAGCATAAAAATTCGGCAAGTGTGAGTTTTGGATAGACAGTAGCATTCTTGGGTCATGTGGTGCCTAGTGACGAGGGTGTGTAGGTGGATTCTCCAAAAGATAGAAGTTGTTAAGAATTGGCCTAGACACGTGAATCCTTCAGATATTAGGGGTTTGTGTGTTTAGGCGCTATTAGGAGGTTCGTAAAAGGATTTTCATCCATTGCGGCGCCATTGACTAAGTTGACCAACAAGGGTGAATTTCGGTGATGCGATATTTGTAGAAGAGTTTTCGAAGTTAAAAGACTCGCTCATATTTGATATTGACTCTACGGGAGGCACAAACCAAGCTTTTTAAGGTGTATTGTGATGCTTCTAGGGTTGGTCTCGGTTGTGTGTTGATGCAACATGGTAAGGTCATTACGTATGTCTCTAGGCATTAAGACTCATGAGAAGAATTATCGACACATGACACAGAGTTGCTTGTAGTGGTGTTTGCATTGAGAAGATTTGGAGACACTATTTGTATGGGGTACATGGATGTATTCACGGACCACAGAGAGCCTTGATACGTGTTCTTAGAAGGACTGAATTTTCAACAAAGAGATGGCTAGAGCTTCTTAAGGACTATGACATAAGTGTCCTTTATCATCCGAACAAGGCCAATGTAGTGGTGGATGCTTTTAGTAGGTTGACCATGAAGAGTGTGTCTCATGTCGAGGATGGGAGAAAGGGAGTTGGTGAAGGATGTCCTAGGCTTGCTCGTTTAGGAGTTTCCTTATAGATTCATCGGATGGTGGTGTGTTATTTCTCAAAATGGGTGAGAATCTTCATTGGTAGCGGAGGTTAAAAATCAGAAAGATGAGGATCCTATATTAGCGAAGTAAAGATGAAAAATTTGTCTAGGAATCGAAAGTGGAAGTTTTCTCCCAAGGACAAGATGGTGTGCCTTTCGGATATCAAGGTCGATGTGTGTTCGCCACAGTGGATGACTTGAGAGGATATTGAGCGAGGCTGTGGCTCTCAGTACTCTATCCATCTATGTGCCACTAAGAATTATCATGATCTCACCGGAAGTCTATTGGTGGAATAGCATGAAGGACGCCAGCGGAGTTTGTGGCTGAAGATGCTAGAATTGTCCAACGGTGAAGGTTGAGCATTAGAGACTGGAGAGTATGTAGGGACATCAACATTCTACTTAGAAGTGGGAAGAGGAAATCAATAAGGTCTTCATTAAAGGTTTGCCTCGTACACACCTGACAGTATGACTCTATGGGTGATTGTGGGCGGATTATTCATCGACACATTTCCTATAGGTCAAACCACAGTTCGGTACGAGGATTGTACATGCCTACACATCTGTGAGTTAGTTCGGTGCATAGAGTTCCTTTGTCCATCGTACGGATAGGGTGCCGATTCATCACTTAGTTTTGGAGGTCGTTTTAGAGGGGCATTGGTACTCCAATAAAGCTTAGCATAACTTTCACCCACAAAAAAGATGGTTAGACCGAAGCGGACTATTTAGACTATTGAGGAAATGTTGAGAATGTGTGATTGATTTCAAGGAGTAAGTTGGGATGATCACTTTCTCATTGAGTTTACCTACAATAATAGTTATCCTCTGTATTCGGATGGATCCATTTGAGGCTCTTTACGAGAGGGGCGGAGATGTAGGTCACCTATTGGATAGTTCGAGTAGGTGAGCTACGTTGATAGGGCTAGATTCGAGTCCATGAGGCTATGAAGAAAGTTCCCGAGGTTATTAGAGAGGTTGAAAATAGCTTCCCAGTGGGTAGAAATCTTATGTGGATGTTAGGCGGAGCGAGCTTGGGATTAGAAGTTGATGATTGGGTGTTGAAGGGTTTCCATGAAGGGAGTCATGATGTTCGATAAGAAGGAAAATCTTAAGTCCTCGTGCATTGTTCCTTATAGGATTACAAGGCGAGTTGCCAGGTGGCATATGAGTTGGAGCTTCTGACGAGTAAGCCGGTGCACCCAGGTTTCCATGTATCTCAGTGAAGAAGTGCATTGGTGACCCCGGCCTTAGTTGTTATGGTAGAGAGCATTGGTGTGAAGGATAGCCTTACTTATGAAGAGGGTTCGGTTGAGATCCTTGATGCCGTCGGGTTGGAAGTTGAAATAAGAAAGTACTTAAGTGAAAAGTTTTGTGGAGAAATCAACTTGTTGAGGGAGCTACGAGGGAAGCCAAAATAGATATGATAGCTAGATACCACTTGTATTTCCTTGACTTCCGGTTCCATCATAAAGTACCATTTATTCTTAGTACTCTATTCGATTTCATGTCAAGTTTATGTCTCTCGGTTCTTCCATGTTATAGCATTACACGTATATTTGCGGAATTGGATTCACTTTCATGTATCTCGATGCAGGTCGATCCTCGTCGATTTTCAGTCTATAGCTTTTAGTTCCAAGATTGCAACTCTTTCCCTACGCACCCAAGCTTATTTAGCCTCCATTTGAGGATGAATATCCCAAAGGAAGAGATAATAT
The DNA here is from genome assembly GCA_018107945.1 of Datura stramonium. Lineage (NCBI taxonomy): Eukaryota > Viridiplantae > Streptophyta > Magnoliopsida > Solanales > Solanaceae > Datura > Datura stramonium. Next base: position 59,489 of record JACEIK010005719.1, read on the forward strand.
AACACCTTAAAGTTTCCTAAGTGAGCTCAAATTTGGAATTTAATCGGCAAAAATATCTAAGAAAATGCCTCGGTATAGGTCTTGAGTACGATTGATTCTTTAGGTGCGGTATAAATCATACCGGTGGCCATAACATGTTGTCCGAGGGAATAATGGATTGAGACTACGAGAGGATCTACGAGTACGCCTAGATAGTGCGAGTCATGCAGGCGCGTCGGAAGAGATTAGGGGCTGTGATTACCGAGATGGTTTGGAACCACGAGTCTAGGTATGACCCATGGTAAGAAAGTACGAATCATACTAGTGGTTTGTTAAGCAAAGAACTATAAAGTAGGCTAGTAAGTTACTTTTGGACACCACGAGTCGTGGAAGGGTAGTACGACCTCAGTGGTAACTAGCATTAAGCTTTTTAAATCTGATTTCTCGGGTGTATTTTTATTGCTCTAATCTTCTAACCTCTAAGTGACATCGTTTTGGGTTTCTTAAAAAAGTGTTTTAAAGGGTTTAACCTAGCCTAAGTCATATGCTCTCATAACTACAATTGATTTGAAATCCCTCTCAAGATCAAGTGATACAGGGTTCTTCATCAAATTCTCTCCCAATCTTCGTGGGTATTCAAGGAAAGCTTAGAAATAATTCAACGAGGTATGTATGTCCATGAATGAGGATTCCTTCCACCCTCATGCGATTATTTTCCTAAAATGAATTCAAGTCTTCAATCAAGTTTAATGAAAATTTTAGGAGTTTAGCAATTCTATCACAATTACCCATGCTATCTCTATGTGTTCAATTCTCCATGTTCATTTGATGATTTAGAGCTTCTCATTCAAGGAATTGGCTCATTCTGCTGATTGCGTTTGTTTATGAAGATTGCCTCGCTGTGTATTCTGATTTCAAGTTTGTGAAAACCTGTTCTGGTTGGTTCTCTTACTTGTTTTCATTCTGAATTGCTGTTGACGGTGTTTTCTACTATAATTCCTCATGAACCCATGATTTACAAGATATGATGATTATACCCCATTATGCATGATTTTCACGAAATTCAAGTCTATGTGTCATGACCTATCTTTGACATTATTTTCATGGTTAACTCCGCGTATATTAACATGTTGTTATGAATTTCACGATTTAAACTATCCATGTAAACCTATGTTTATGATTATGATATGAGCACTATATATATTTTGGGAGTAGTATTTAGCACTAAGTAGTCGGGGTTTCACGACACACCAAGTCTCGAACTACGTGCCAATGTAGCCATGATAGGGTCTTCCACGAGAGGCTTGTCTCAGATTTACGAATGGGCCACCCATGAGTGATATCATGCCTTTTCATGTTCCTACCCTTGTCAAGGTATGGACACCTTCCCAGTCTAAGGTTTCTGGTCGGGCTCCATGTACATGCTCACATGGGAACATGTCGATTATAAGAATATTCCTATTGTTCTTAATTTTTGTATATTATTATGTTCATGCCTTATGATATTATAACTTATGGGTTTTGGCTCAAAAAAATGCTTTCGAGATTTTAATTGTGAAAATATTCACATTCATCTTTTGTGTTACGGTTTGGAAGCTTTGAGCCCTCGTATTCAGGTTTATGATCAACATCTTACGTTTTACACTATTTTACTCTCATGATCTCTTTTGTACTGTTTTACTAGCATGTTTTACTCACCTTAAATACTTATTACATTCAAATCTTATTTGCATACTCTATGCTATATTGTCTCTGATATAGGTTAGGTGATCCCTTCTTAGATCCCCGTTGTTAGCTCATTCCCCCTTAGACCGGCTCGGTTCCTAGTCATGGTATGTCTTCATCTTAAAGAACATTTATTAGTTTTAAGCTTTATGCCTACTTTCTTTTATTTTAGTCTTTGTGAGCTAGTTGGGTGTTGTTCCATCCTTTCATCGAATGGATTTAGAGGCTTTTCGAATGGCTTGTATAGATGTTTCAACGATGTTAGTTCGTGTTTATTTATTTGATATGCTATACGGAGACTTCTACTTAATTAATGTTAAATTACTTTATTTTCCACTTAGTAATGCTCTTAATCATACTATGTATGTGTGCCATGAGTGCTTGGAGCCATTCGTTGTTCTGAGTCCACAGTATCTCGATCTAGGGTCCTGCCGGATCGTGACACGAGGATTGGAATGAAACATTGATATAATGAAAAAATAGTGTTCGGTTAGCATAATCAAATTTGATTTTGGGTGGGTGCATACGAAGTTGAGGAATGTACTACAGAAGTTGATAAATATATGTTTGTGTACAACGTACACTAACAAAGTATTTTGGTATATAGTTGGACTTTGGTATTTTGATAAAGTATTTTGGTATATAGTTGGACTTTGGTATTTTGATAAAGTATTTTGTATGTTCCCTATGGGTTCATAACAATTTTGGGTATACACTCGTGATCTTTACTAATACTTACTTACGGAAGTGATAACTTAGGTTCATTTAACGATCGACCAATCCCTAGTGAATGACTGTCTCGATTACTCGACCAAGTCTCAAGAGTTTTGCAAACTAAAGATTATTACTAAGTTCCGAGATATAACTATCCACTGCCCGACCCTGACTCAAGTTAATACAATGATCATCAAGATCAAGGCTCTGTGTAATTCTCTTTTCCTAATCTCTACCTCTTCGACCAAAGAAAGTAAAGAATTCGGGCACTTCCTAATGTTGCTGTCTTTAGCTAAGAATGGGGAGTATAATAAAAATAAATAATAAAAATAAACAACGATCAAGACATATTTGCAAATCAATAAAAGGATAACTAGGGTTTGTGTTCCCCATGAGTTAATAACAACTTTGGTTATACACTCGCAGTCTTTACCAATACTTACTTACACCAAGCGATAACTTAGGTTCATTCAAACAATCGACCAATCCCTATTGAATGACTATCTTCAATTACTAGAAGCCAAGTATCATGAGTTTTGAAAACTAACCGTTCTCACTAAGTTCTAGATATCACTGTCCTGTGACCACATCTCCTAGATTAATACAATGATCATCAAGATCAAGGCTCTGTTGTAATTCTCTTGTCCTAGTCTCTACCTCTTTGACCAAAACAAGTAAAGAATTAGGGCACTTCCTAAGCTGTTACACCGTAAAAATTCCCGATACATAGATGGCCTATTAGCATGTTGTTTAAAGTTTTAGATACCATACATGCTAGAAAAAGGCGGGAAAGATCGGACAAGCCAGAATCGGCGCGTCGCAGAACAAAATGCGACTTGTAAAAATCACATTCGGGAATCGACTTGTAAAAATCCCATTCCAGGAATGCGACTTATAAATGCGCATTCCTTTGAATGCGACTTATAAGTCAATTTATATATAAAGTCCCCACTTCGGTCCATCTCATTAACATCAAATAATTTCAAGAAGCGTGAGAAAAACGAGAGGATCACGAAGGTTTTGATAATTTATCACTCGATTACGCGAGTCAAACGTAGTCTAAGATTCAAATTAACCTCGAATCTGCAGAAATTATTTAGCAGAAGAGAGCATTCCTACGGTTTTAGTTTCGCGAGTGAATTCGACAAATGCGTCATGCTACGGAAGGGATAAGGTAAGTGAAATTGCTCCAAATTAGTGTCAATGTGCTCCTAGCCTTAAAGTGAATACTTCTCCCTTATGGACTTTCGAGAAATAGCAAGTTTTGACCGTCTTTTCGATAAGCCTAAGTTTAGGCTATAAATATCGAAAGTAGCGTTTTCTTTATAATAGTGTGGCCCCCAGGCTGCTAATTGACTTATATGTGAGTGCGATTGGGAGAAATGGTAGATGTGTGAGGCTTGTCAGATAGTCGGATAACTAGAGGATAAGGTATGTAAAGCGGTTTCCTCGGCAAGTTAGTAGCTTTAGCCTTGTATACAGGAAACTCCGTAATAGAATTCTCGGAGTTGAATATTGCGTATTATTACTGCAAGTTAAGTAAATCTGGTTTGCATTATTATATCGTACTCAGATCCAAAAGATAGTAAAGCATGCGCCAAATAGCGAGTTAGCATTCCGAACTTCAGTATAACTTGATATGTGATTAGCAACATGTTATTGTATAATATGACAGATAATCGAGAATACAAGTGATAAAGTAAAATCGAGATAGACGAATGAAGTATCTGTGCAGAATAGCCATCCAGACATATGATATCTTGTCTGATTATGCCACAGACGAGATAGTATCTTGGCTACGAGATTGTATGCGGCTAGATAAAGATTTCGGACTCGGTAAAAAGTAGAATGAGAATCGGTTTAACATAGAAAGGGTCGGGCAGAGATCATATTTTTCGGTTAAACGAGAGAAAGTATCCTAGCTACGAGATTAGCCATTGGACGAGATGATAGCAGCTCTGAATTAGCCATACGAACGGATGTATCTTGGCTACGGATTAGCCATGCGGCTAGATAAAGATTTTGGAGCTCGGTAAAGCGAGAATGAGAATTAGTTTGCAACATAGAAAGGATCGGATAGTATTTTTAGTTAAACATGCTTGCTATTTATGTGCCTATTGTTTGTTTGAGACTTGGTTGTGTCGTAGGGGCACACATGCAGCGTCCTCGCCGCCTGAGTTGTAATCGTGTCGCCCATTGAGCGGTGGGTTTACGTCGCCAAGAGGGTGGCATGCCGTCCAAGTTTGAGGCGAAGATGGGATGAAGCTTTCCCCATATGAGTGGCTCGGCATCACGGTACGAGATAGTCTGTTGTGTGCAAGCGCCGAGGGGAATAGATTGAATGGAGGTGATTACGAGATACGGTATAGGAGTCCTCGGACTCGGGGGAACACGGTTAATTATATCGAAGGCTATGGCCGAACCGGAGACTCGGGGCAGCGGAGAGGTGCTTGTAGTTATGGATAGTGGAAGTGACTTATTTTTATATTTAGTTTGGCCGAGTAGGGAGTATATAGATTGTTGCTTGCTTGGCGCCATCGAATTATGGGGGTTGGTATTGGCTGCTTGCTTGCTATATATGTATATATTTATGTGTTATATATTAGTTAATAGACAGCAGGCCGCCGCGTCTACATGTACGCCTCTGCCCTATCACAGCACATAAGCTGATTCGGTTCATACCGGTTCTTACAGTTGATTTATCTCTGCTATTAGGGTTACTAGTTATGTTATTTGTGTTAAGTTGTATTCGGTTGCTTTGCATACTCGGTACAGTGGTACCAACGCCCATTGAAATGTGCATTACTTACTGCGAGTACTCGCAGAGCGAGAGCGATCATGATTCCGGCCGGCTATAGAGTCATCGGCTCTATCATGGGAGCTGATATTGAGAGGTGTAGTTATTTTCTTTTATTATGCAGTATGGGTAGGCGGGGCACTGTCCCAGGCCATTTTATACGTACTCATAAACTGCGAATTGTATATATTTATCTCCCGTGGTCGATTGAGCGTGCGTGTGAGGCCCGTGCATTTTGTTATAGTTGTTTAGCATTTATGTTCATGTTGGCCAGGTGTGGGGCCATAGTCGAATAGTAGTGGTGACCTTGATGGTCACGTAGTTATTGATATTCTCTATGTTGAGTTCGAGATGACTAGGCAAACATGGTAGCCTTGTCGGCCCGCATAGGTTCCTTATTTTAGTATGTCTATGATTTATTTGTTATTACATATGCGAATTAGCTATAGGCCCGGTCGGCGGAAGCTGTGTTTCTGGCTAGATTATATAGCCCATTGTTTCAGAAATCAGAATAAGCTAGCCCGAGCACGGAACGTGCACCTAAACTCTGATTGCTGATCCCGAGTCCTACTAGGGCACAGTGCAGTCGCCCACCCCGGCGGGCGTGACAAACTTGGTATCGAGCGGAGTCGTGTCCCGGGAGTACGCAGCGTGCTAAGTAGAGTCTTGTCTATGTGGATGTGTTGTGCACCACATCTTGTAGGCGGGGAGGTGCCGAGGAGCATGATAGGATGGTTACTTTTCTTTCTCATTCGGTTGTGCTATAGAGCGTACGGTATAGGGTTGAGTCACAAAACTTATCATATTCTTTGTCTGAGATAAGAATGGCGGACGGCGATACCTTGCACGGGTAGAGACCCGAGATGTAGCGAGGAGAAGGCACGGCACGTGCCTCGGTTTTCATTCGAGTGGCCGTCCTGAGGGCGATATAGAGAGGCCGTCCTGACCCTCTCGTAGTCCCCCTCACATAAGGAGGCACATTTTGGCAGAACGCCTCCAGGTAGCTCCACAATGCCTTCGCCATCGAATCAAGAAGTTCGTAGCACCGGTGGTTTGTTGGCACAAATGATGGCCACACGGCGCATTCAGTGCCACTGTCGCAGCAGAGGAAACCGTAATTGAGTCCCACTTGATTCGAGAGTCGAATTTTAGCACTTGGCTCCCCACCGGTTCACGAGTCGGAATCGGGCGAGAGGGCCCGGGATTTCTTAGATCGAGATGCGAGAGGAATTTTCGGGTTATGCCATGTAGCCCTACAAAATCGGTTGTTGTGATGTTTCGGTTGCGGACTTCATTGTATATATGTGGTACGAGTTGGGAAAGGTCTCCAAGGGAGAGATGTTGCCTCTCAGCACGGACCGGCTTCTCGGAGGCCTTCTGGGCATTGCCACGGGAGATCAGGCGGGCCCGGATGGGCCAGTTCTTGCATTTGGAGGCCGGGCGGGCGTACGAGTATAGCTGCAGTTTGACTCCTAGCTAGCTATGCTCCCGACTTTGTCAATACTATCTTAGATCGAGTTCCACCAGGGTTTATTATGGAGTGCCGAACAGAATACATTGAAGCATGCCATGGCTACGTTACGAAGATATGGACATTGCCAGAGTGCAGGCCTTTGCTCGAGATCATTGAGGACTTAGGCAGTGGCAACGGGGCGGTAAACCGAGACAAATGAGAGCATTGCGAAGACGAATCGGAGCTGATATGCGAGAGGGGAGGTTGAGAGAGGACCCAGGCCCGGTTATCGGATGGAGCCCCCTAGACCCCCACCTCCTACCACAACGGCCGCATCAGTAGATTTGTTCATCGGGCGATCGAGTACAGTGGCGTTTACAAACATTAGATTCCATGGCGGAAGAAGGAGAAGCGAGCGAATTCACACCCCCACCACCTTTTTAATTGCGCTGGAGCCTCACATCGGAACTTGTAGATATGGCTCCTCGGGATTTTATATATGCGGGCGGGGAGGGTGGAGTGCCCGGATGAGAGATTGTCGAGCCGGGGGCGAGCGAGAGAAAGGTCGGGAGCGGGGACGCGGGGAGCCTGGCTCCAACAGCGCGGCAGGCGTAGGCCTGGAGTTCGGTAGAGGCGAGGTAGTCGAGCCTCCGGTTCAGGGTCACGGGCTCAAGCGTGCCTATGCATTGAGTAAGATCGGGCGTCTCCGGGAGGATGTAGTAACGAGGTATGATGACTGTCACATTACATGCCCCCACTAACTTATCTATCTTGATTGATCAGGGGTCCACTCGTCATATATCACCCCATTTGTGGCTCAAGAAAGTTTAATGTCGCACCAAAGCTATTACGGTAGAGCCCTTTTGAGTATCCACACTAGTCGTTGACTCAATTATAGCTAGCAAAATTTATCGAGTGTATGCAGTAGAGGTTCTTGTCGCCGGAGACAACGGTAGATGCAGTAGAGTTAGAATGATTGATTTCGATGCCATCGTAGGTATGGATTGGTTAGTGCGTGCTATGCCAACGTAGAATGTTGGACCAAGGCAGTCAGATTCCACTTTCTAGAAGGGAGGCGGTGCGAGAATGGAAAGGCGGCACGAATTTACGCCAAAGGTAGGTTTATTTCCTACCTTCGGGCGAAATTGATAGCTAAGGGATGCATTTTACCACCTAGTCGGGAGTTCGGGATATTCGGGTAGAGTCTCAGAGCCTCCCGATGCAGTCGGTGGTGAATGAATTCCACTGATGTATTTCCGGACGAGCTACAGTATTCCCGAAGGGAAGTAGATTTTGCAATCAACTTGCTCACAGGGCACTAGGCCCGTATCAATTCCTCCATATCGTATGGCTCTTTGCACGAGAACTCGAGGATTGAGGCTTGAGTTGAAAGATTTTTCTAGATAAAGGTTTCATCGGGCGAGTACTTCACGTTAGGGTGCGCCGGTTCTATTTGTGAGAAAGAAAAGATGGCTACTCTTATGTGTATAGATTCTGGCATTTGATAAATTACAATAAAGAATAAGTATCGCTTTCCCAGGAATAGATGACTTGTTCGATCGGTTACAAGGCTAGATGTTTCTCCAAGATTGACTTGTGGTCAGGATACCATCAGGTTCAAGTACGTGAAAGAGACATTCCCAAAACGGCTTTGGACTTGGAGATATGGACACTTTGAATTCCCTAGTTATGTCCTTTGGGTTGACGAATGCCCGGCTTAATATTCATGGACACGATGGAATAGCACTCGAGACCATACGGACACATTCGTGATAGTGTTTATTGATGATATTGAGTATATTCTCGCTCACGGCAGATGACTAGGCTCATTTACGGACGGTACTCCAGTTACGGGGGCCAAATCGATTATATACTCAGAGTTCTCTAAATGTAGTGCAAACCTTTCATTGCTTGCTTCTTAGGGTATATTGTGTCGGATCTTTGGTATACGAGGTTGACACGCGAGAAAATAGCCGTTAAAACATGGCCTAGGCCTACCACTCCGTAGAAGTCATGATTTTCGGGGTTAGCGGATATTACGGAGATTTGTTGAGGATTCTCTTCTATAGCGGCACCTACGTTGGCGCGCGAAGCGATAAGTTTGGTGGACAAAGAGCATGTGAGCAGAGCTTCCGGGAATTAAAAGAGACGAATTAACCTCCGCCTCGGTAATAGCATTCTTTGAAGAGTACAAAAATTCGATTGTATTGCGACGCATCGGGCGTTGGGTTGCCGGAGTTGTGTGTTGATACTGGCCTGCGGTAGGTGATTGCATATGCTTCCCGAACGATTGAGGAAACACGAAAATTACCCCTACCCACGACGCAGAGTTAGCATGATGATCCACACCTTAAAGATAGAGACATTACTTGTATGACATCCATGTGGATATTTTCACGAGATCATAAGAGCTTAGTATATCTTCACCCGAGAGGAGTTGAATGACTTGACGGCGTCGGCTAGTTGGAGGTTGTTAAAAGATTATGACATGGATATTTTGTATCATCGGGAAAAGCCAACGTGATGGCGGTGCTCTTAGTAAATCCATGGGAAGTTTGGCGTATTTGCGGCCCGAGCAGGAGTTGGTCGGGGTGCATCGGGATTAGCCAGCCTAGCGCGTTCGTGTAGCGGCTTGAGAGGACAACGAGAGCGGTAATTCGGACCACTTAAGCCGTGTCATCATTAGTTGTGGAAGTAAAATAACGGAAATACGAAGATCGACTTAGTCCCGGCTTAGGGCGGAATTGACGAGGAAGCGGCAATTTCAGAATGGCGAGATGAAATGCTGCGTATAAAGCGCCTCACGTATTTCCCGAATATTTCGAGGCTCGCGGCCAGTTATGAATGAGGTACATTACGCCGCTATTCTCTTCACCCGCAGCGAAAATGTACCATGATATCAAAGAGAACTGCGGGCGGCCGGTATGAGAAAGAGAAATTGCCGAATATGGCGGTGTCCTAGCGCACTTGGTGGCGGAACATCGAAACTAGGCGGGTTAACTCGGGACATATTTGTGCCTCTACGGAAATGGGAAACGGTGAATATGGATTTTGTGGCGGAGTTTACCGTACCGGACATAGACAGGTTCTATATGGGTGATAGTTAATGATTGACAAATCGGCTCATTTCACGCGTGAAAGCTACTTTTCTGTGAGAATTATCTTAGAATTTATCAGAGAAATAGTTAGATTGCAGTGCCGGTATATCTCGACGAGAGGAGCTGATTTATAGCTAGATTTTGGCAGTTGTTTGAAGTGCAGGAACCTTGAATTGGTGAGCCTGACATTCCACCCTCAGACGAGATGGACAATGGAACGCACTATTCGAGCAGCTCGAGGACATGTTACGGGGCGTGTGTGCTAGATTTTGGAGGTAGCGGGATGAGTATTTGCGGTTAATCGAGTTTGCTTATAATAACAACTATCCTCGGCTATCCCGAGATAGCGTACTGAGGCATTATATGAAGCGCATGCGGAGTCAGCCGGTTGGATGGTTTGAAGTGGGAGAGTCGGCGTTGATTGGGCCGGACATTTATTCAACGGTCGGAGGAGGAAAAGGTAAAACTTATCGAAACGCCTCTGGCTGCCTTGGTACTTGAAATCGTATGCGTGTGGCGCGAGACTTGAAATTCAAGGTAAATATTTGGATATTTTACCGAAAGTATCACTAGGTGAAGGGGGTGATAGGATTCGGCAAGAAAGGTAGCTCGAGTCAAAATTTGTGGCGTATCAAATTCTCTGAAGGATAGGCCAAGTAGCATGAGTTGAACTTGCCTCGAATTAGAATGCAATTCATCCATTTTTTTCGCTATCATGCTGAGGAAATGCATAAAGAGACCCATCAAAAGCAGTCCAGAGTCAAGGATATCAAGGTTACAAAAGGGGCGGCTCTATGAAGAGTTCTGTGCTATCTTAGACAGAGCGAGATTCGTAGATGAGAACTAAAAGATATTGCGTGTTGTCAAAAATGCGTGGCGTAACGAGGCAGAGAGGAGAAGACTTGGGAGGCGGAGGAAGATATGAAAATCAGATATCCTCACTTGTTCCAAGCCTAGTCGGGCGCGAATGCGTTAATATTCTTTGTCTTATGCGGTGCCTTACGGTTTATATACATAAGTAAATGATTGATCTTAATACGTCATGTGAATGCTATATAGTATTGTGGAATGCAGTATTGGACTTTTACGCATTTCGGAGTTTTGAGGATAGTCCATATTACGAAACTTCTTGAATCTTTTCTAGAAGTAAGTTGAGAAGTCCTCTAGATGGCAGTTATTGAGGGCGAAGATGTTCTTAAGGAGAAATATTACCGTAAAAATTCCCGACACATAGATGGCCTATTCGCATGTTGTTTAGAGGATTTTGAGATACATACCATAGAAAAGGCAGGAAAGATCGGACAAGCGCCAAGTCGGCGCGTCGCAAGGCTGAAATAAACTGTAAAATCCCATTCAGAATCGACTTATAAATGCGCATTCACACGAATGACTTATAAGTCAATTTATATATAAAGTCCCCACTTCGGTCCATCTCATTAACATCAAATAATTTCAAAAGAACGTGAGAAACAGAGATACGAAGGTTTTGATAATTTATCACTGGGTCTGGCGGAGTCAAGCGTAGTCTAAATTCCGTGCCTGAATCTACAGGTATTTAGGAAGCATTCCTACGGTTTTGGTTCGCGAAATTCGGTCGACAAATCGTCAAGCTACCGGGATAAAAGGTAAGTGAAATTGCTCCAAATTAGTGTCAATGTGCTCCTAGCCTTAAAGTGAATACTTCTCCTTACGGACTTTCGGAGAAATAGCAAGTTTTGGCCGTCTTTCGATTGGCCTAAGTTTAGGCTATAAATATATCCAAGAAAGTAGCGTTTTCTTTCGGAAATATTGATGTATTTAGTACTAATTGACTTATATGTGAATGCGGTTGGGAGAAATAGGTGATCTTGTGGCTTAAATAGATAGTCGGATAACAGGAGACAGGTATGTAAGCCAGTTTCCTCGTCAAGTTAGTAGCTTTAGCCTTGTATAACCTGATAAGCTAAGTAGAATTTCGAGTTGAATGATGAGTATTGTGCAAGTTAAGTAATCGATTTGCATTATTATATCGTACTCGGTCCAAAAGATAGTAAAGCATGCACCAAATGGCGAGTTAGCATTCCCGGTTTCAGTGTGCCGATATGTGATTAGCAAGCATGTTATTACTATAATATGACAGAGATAATCATATACAAGTTAATCAAAGTAAAAATCGAATAGGCAGATAGTATCACAGCTCTGAATTGCCATTGAATGAGATGATATCTTGGCTACGATTAGCCTCAGTGGTGTCTCCAGCTGCAGGTCAGCCAGCTGGGCAGATGATATCTGCTCACAGTTAGCCCTTCTGAGACAAATAGTATCTTGGCTACGAGATTGGCCATACGGCATAGATAAATATTTGAGACTAGGTAAAACGAGAATGAGAATCGGTTTGGCATAGAAAGAGATCGAGAATAAGAGATCGGGGTGAGGATAGTATTTTTGATTAAACATGCTTGCTATTGTAATGCCTAATATTTTGTTGAGACTTGGTTGTTTCGTGAGGCACCTTTTGTCCTCGCGCCTGGAGTTGGCTCAATCGTGTCGCCCAGTTGGCTTGGGTGAGTTTCGTCACTCAGTGGCATGCCGTCCCAGGTTTGGAGGCGAAGATGGGATTAGCTTTCCCTATATCGAGCGATCAACATCACGTCTGAGATGTGCCTGTTGTGCGCAAGCGCCTAGAGCAGTTCGAGATGCGGTTCGATTACGGAATGCGGTATAGGAGTCCTCAGGACTCGAACCGCGGTGTATATCGGAGGCTATGGCAGCGGAGACCCGGGGGCGCGAGATGCTCGTAGTTAGCGAATGAAGTGGAAGTAACTTATTTTTAGGTAGTTTGACCGGGTAGGGGTATATGGGTGTTTGTGCATGTAAGCCATCCAGAGCTTATGGGGTTTGGTATTCTCTCTTGCTTGCTATATATGTATATATTTATGTGCTATATACTTGCTAATAGAGCGTGACCGCCGCGCCACCGGGTGCGCTCACGCTATCACGGCACACATAAGCACGATTGATTCTGCCAGGTTCTTACCAGATTCGGTTATCTCTGCTTTATTCGGAATTTACCAGTTATGTGTTGTGTTAAGTTGTATTTAGTTGCTTTGCCTTTTCATTACCCGATGTCTTGACTCCCATTAAGCATTGCATTACTTGCTGCGAGTACTCATAAACGAGGAGGCGATCCGTGATTGACCAGCTATAGAGTCATCAGGCTCACGTCATCGGGAACGTATTCAGTGTAGTTATTTTCTTTGTTGCTCAGTGTGGTAGAAATTTGGGGCCTATCCCGACCGTGCCTGCTCTACTCATGAAGGCTTGCGAGATTATATATATTTATCTCTCTGTAGTCGATTGAGCGTCGTGGTAGTGCATTTTTATAGTTGTTTTGGCATTTTACATTCATGTTGGCGTGTGGGGCCATAGTCGGTGGTAGTATTGCTTGTGGTCACGTAGTTGTCATTATTCTCTATGTTGAGTTTCGGATAACTTCAAACTGACATGAGTGGCCTTGTCGGCCCTTAGGTTCCTTGTTTTAAGTATGTCTCGGTTAAAACTGTTATTACATATGCGGTGGCTATAGGCCCCGGTCGGCGGAGAGTGTGTTTCTTAGTTATATAGCCCATTGTTTCAGAAATCAGAAAATAGAGCTAGCGAGGCACCCCGGACGTGCACAGGCTCAAGTTGCGGTCCGAGTCTTAGGGCATCGGGTGTGATCCATACCCCCAAGGCGGGGGTGTGACACTTACGTTGCGCACCGCTAAAAGTCATTAAAGATGATGAGACTACAATATAAGTAAGTAGTATTGGTTTAGAATCCTTTGTACAGCAGATTGTTAATCACATAGTTCCCACAACCCTAGCTATGGATGTTTTTAGCCTCTCATAGTTGCAGGGTTGTGAATTGTGTTCATGATTAAAGACATAAAATAATACTTACAAAGATGATTGAGAAAAATGATTCCCTTTTATTAATCGCAAAATCTTGAATAACAAGTAGAAAAACAATATGAGTTCAAGAAAAGGTTGATCATAAGGTCGAACCAACTCCAATTCTCTCTTTATTGATGTAAAATTGCCTACGACAATGTTTTCCTACTAGATTAAGTCTATTCGTAGGTGCTCTATGAAAATAAAACATAAAAACGTATTTATAGAGACACAAGAACCTTTTCCTAAAAGCTAACGAGGATTGCTTTCCATATACATTTGCAGGCTCGACATGGGTCCTCCTACGACTTGTAAGGGGCTTCTCACGGGCCGTGGCATCGGCTAGTGGCTTGAAGTATTGTTTAATTTTAGCTAAGTGTTGGCCCCAGGTACGATTCGTTCCTACATCCTACAACTCGTACCTTGCACCCGTTGCTTGATCTTGATACTTTGTACTTTGTCAGACTACCCACGATCGGTATGGTATGACTCGTACCTTCGTCTCGGGGGTGGTAGGATCTTTCATGCGAGAATCGGCCTCTTTGTGTAATTCTTAGAATTTCATCACGGTAGCTTACCACGACCATACCATCATGGTATGATGGCGGCAGGCATCTCGTGGGGATCGATCTTCAGATTAAACTATTAGCTTCTTATCACGGCCCTCGATGCGACTTGTTGGTCTATCTGTGGATCGTATTGTGGTACTTTTTCCTTTTTTTTTGCACACTATTAGCTTCCTTTTGCAATTTGCATTGTTCCAACTTCCCATTTATCGAAATTAAAGGAAAAAGTGCACTCATATCACGCAAATACACTAAGTACGGGTTAGTTTCTTAGTTTTGAGCGTATTAGTTTTGTAAATCCACAACACAACAAACGAGTTTCATTATCTTACAGTTTGGATTTAAAAACCTATCCATAAGGTTTTGGTGATAAAAAATTCTCGAAACAAAAGTTAGGATTTCTAACAAGGAGAGAAATAAGGAGGCTAGGGAAGGCAAGACTTCACCCTTAAAACCGCGATAATTTTCCGCAAGAACTCATAGCAGGCGGGCACTTTATGGCGGAAACACTTTTTGATATTAGCTTGGCGCCCCATTAGCCTATGACTTATGTGTTAGACTTTGATTAGCAATCATATACATGTGTATGTTTGATGTGCAATTGATGACTAATAAGAGAATTTCCATGTTAATCACCACTAGCTAGATTAGAATCCGTAAGTAAATATGAGATGACAGTAATCGGGAAAAGATAAGAAAGAGGTGATAAAGTTATCATAATAAGCAATTTAATAGATATGAAGAGTCTTGAGCGTAAACTGTTGTTCTATCTTAGTTGGGAAATAATAAAGGGCTACCTCTAAGAGTATGCCCCGAATAAAGGACAGTATGGTCATAGGCATGGAGTGCCAAGCGAGTTCAGCTTGCCGCGAGTTTAAAAATACTAATAAGTTTTACTTACGATATGTTTATGTGTTATGATTGTTATGGTTTATGTTGAATTGATTATAGATTGCTTGAGGAAGAAGGTAAATTGACAATAGAATTGATTAATAAAGTATAGCATAGTAGATGAGGCGTTGCGAAGAACCATTACAAAAAGAGGAATCTAAGTGAAAAGTTGGGTCGAGATCTTTTGCTTGAGCATTACGGCTGCCCGTGTACTTGTAACGTTACGGCGAGAGCTATTGTAGTGGCAGTGTTGCCATTGCAGCGAAGCCTAATCTCGTGTGCGGGATAGGATTCTTTACATTCAAAGAATTTTAGGCATGGTAATATAATGAATAGCGATTATGACATGGCCTTGGACCACTGATTGTGTTATGGCTTGTAATGCGTAATTCTTCTAACACGTGTATGTGACTTTGTTAATAAATTATTTGTGATATACTATTCTAAAATTATAGGTAGAAATCCAATTAACCATAGGAGGGAAAGAGGTGGCATGAAATGGGAAATGAGTTGTCTGTATATTTGGGAACGAGGGGCTCGTATGAGGTGAGTATCGAACCAACTGATTAGTATGATCAAGCCTCGGCCGAATAATTGGATATGAGTGGCTCATGCCGGTGAGCATCCGGTCGAGCAGTATGAGCGATACATAAACGGTATGACCAAAGGTTATCTTTTGGTACAGTGTTCGATACATGGATTTCTATAATCCTCTGGTCATACGGAAGGGTAGACATGAACCCTCTTGCATGTGTGTACGGTAAGGCGTGTGCCTTGCGATAATGCCTCAAACCACACCTCTTCTTGAATGATAAAGCGGACGTTGTCATTAAAAAACTCAATTAGAGGTTGGGAATTCGATCACCTGAAAGAATACGGAAGGATATAGAAGAATACTGAGTGTTTATGCTTTTAAGTGAATTATATCCAAAGCGGGGGATTTGTAAATTAATAAGTAATTGTGTCGAGAAATTGATTATTTGTTTCCAAATTAATGCAACTTACTGGGTGAGTGTCCCCATTACTTCATAACCACAAGCGTTTATACTAGTGATCTATTAGGTGCTTAGCATGAAATATCGGTAATTAATTTCCACCTAAATGGTTGGTCCCTATTTAGATGATTATCACTTACGCAAGAGTCAGTCTACGGGTGTATGTTTTACTAAGCCTTACCCTTGATATCGGATTAGCTATTCTGGACAAGATCAAGCTATTAGATGAGGGTTGATAGCCTCAAATCTCCGTTTTCCTATTCACTACACTCCTTGATCAGGTAAGTAAGAATAAGGCAAGTTCTAACATTTGCAGCAGATTAAAAATCAATTAAAACAAGGAAAAACAATACATGCATAAACTCTAGTTCAAGAATCACTAAGTATTTTACCTATGTGTGTTAATTTTCCTTGGTTCCCACAGCCTAGTTGTGGTGGCCTATCATATAGGATAAAAATAGGGCTAATCAAAGAAAGCCTATATCACTTCCTAAACCCATCATTCATAATTCTCTTTGCACACACACAAGGAAAGTTCTAGACATCAATTTAAGTATATGGAAGTATATTAAAATTTTTTCACACATTGGCACAAAATGGTTTAACATTGAAAATCAAAATTACATAAACACATATATCCATATTTTATGCATAACATAATTAAGATCCCATTTTTCAAGTCTGACAGTCAAGTTCCCAAAAGACTAAGTGTTCTATCTTTTTCATGCATTTTTGAGTGAATTTAATAAGCCTCAATGATACCTAAGTGAAGCACCTAGCATTCGCAAGACTCAAGTTTTGTTCTTTCCTAATGACTAATTTACCCTTAAGGCGGTCGGCATCCATCCATCAACGGGCAAAGTCATGACTCATTGACTAAAAAAAATAAAAAAAATAAAAAAAATAAAAAAAATAAAAAAAATAAAAAAAATAAAAAAAATAAAAAAAATAAAATAAATAAAATATTTTATTTATTTTGAATTAAGCAATTAAGACAAACTATAATTCCATTAAAAAAATAGTATTTACCATGTGTAAATTTAGCGATTAAGGTATGCGTGGTTATGAAGTTCACTTCTCCCACCCCACACTTAATTGGTTACACTATCCTAGTGCTAAAACAAATTAGCATAAAGTGATAGAGTGCAAGAATCCACAGGCCTCTACTCCTTGTCTTCAATATTTAAGCTTAATCTTTATTGAAAATCATGATCTATCACGTGCGCGAACAAACATACATAAAGCGAACAAAATTTTTTATCTTGGGTTACTCCCAAATAGCGCCCAATTTAACATTGCGGCATGACACATATTTGATTACTCATAACTTCATCAAGATACATTGAGACCGTGGTCACATCTTGTCGCTTGTTTTACCACGCTAACTTTTGTGACACATCGGAAGATAAAGAAAAAAATAAAATATAGAAAATAAAGACTAAAAAAGTTAAACACGAGCAATTAATCTCCTAATCCTAAACCGTATTCTCCAGCAACGACGCCACTTTTATTAACTCTCAAACCACACCTCTTGCGAAGTGAGAAGTGGGCGTTTTGATAAAGAAGCGAACTAGAGGTTGGGAGCCGATCCACGAGAGAATACGGAAGGATGTGAAGAACGCTAGTGTTTATTCTTTTAAGTCAATTATATCCTAAAAGGAAGTTATATAATTAATAAGTAATTGTGTTGAGAAATTGATTGTTGTTTCCAAATTAGTGCAACTAACTAGGGTGAGTGTTTCATGACTTCATAATTACGAAAACATCTTGGCAGTATTGATCTATTTGATTGTAGCATGCAATATCAGTAAATTAATTTCACCTAAATGGTTGGTACCCTATTTAGATGATTATCACCACGCAACAGTCGTCTATGGATGTATGCTTTACTAACCCTTACCCTTGATATCATATTGGTTATTCATGGACAAGGTCAAGCTATTAGATGAGGATTGATAGCCTCAAATCTCCGTTGTTAATCGCCTTTTCCATTCACTACCTCCTTGAGGTAAGTAAGAATAAGGCAAGTTCTAACATTTGCAATCGTTAAAAATCAATTAAAAAAAGAAAGAAACAATACATGCATAAACTTCGTTCAAGAATCGGTAAATTATTTTACCTATGTGTGTTAATTTGTCATGGGTTCCCCAATCCTAATTGTGTAGTTTATTGTGATCCTTGTAATTACAGGTTGGGTGTTGTGTTTATGTAGGATGGACGGGTAGTCAATCCATCACAGGGTTACTAAAATGTATCATGACCTAAAATGACATTATTGATAGGGTAGAGATGAAAAGGGACATTTATCGATTATGTTGCCCGGTATTTGGTGTCGGCATGTGAAGTACGAACGTCGAAGCCTGGGGAGTATACAAGAGGATTGCTCCAGGTGAAAATGGGAGAGGATAGCGGTGGCTTCGTGGTTGGTCTTTTCAAGGCATTGGGAAGTTTGGCTCCATTTGGGTCATTGTTTGACAAAGCGGCTAAGTGCTGCCCACTTCTTACCTATTCGGAGTGACCTACAATGCGAGAGACCCCAAGCTAAACCATATATGAAGGAATTGATTTGGTTGCATGGGGTGCCAATTTTCGATCGGGTCAGATAGTGGTACTTAATTCACCCCGTTTTAGAGTTTGCAAGTAGAGTTAGGTACCGGGTTGGACTTGAACACAACCTTCCATACGCGAGAAAGATGGAAAGTCGAAAAGAACAATTGGTGTTTGGACATGCTCAAGCTTTGCTGATTGATTTTGGTGGCCATTGGGATAAATTTTTACCTTTATTGAGTTTGCTTACAACAATAGTTAACATTCGGTATATTGACATGACTCCATTTGAAGCTGTGTGGGAGAAAATGCAGATTCTCTGTCAGATAGTTTGATTCATTGGTGAGGCCTTGAGGTACTAATTTGCTTAAGCATTGTGGAAAAAGTGTGAATGTAAACCTAAGATGTGTGAATGAAAGTGGATAAAAATTAATATCGTATTAGTGGATCGTGCACGAGAGGAGAGAGCGTACGAACGAGAAATAATGGTTGAGTGACTCTCCTTTTAGGGAGCATCAGGATGACGGATGAATGGGATCGGAGTGCCACGTAGGTACATTACATAGATTTCTAGAGTCCCCAACAGGTCATGATTGGAAGGGCAATTTAAGATCCTCTAGCATATGTGTACATTGATGTTCATTGATTAGTGTTCATGGTGATGTGACGGAGGGGTGCGCGGGCACGCCCGCCCATTCATTTATTATTTGATTGAATATAAAGTAAGATGGGCGAAATGTAGAGAGCACGATTGAACTGAACTTATGTTCATGTATTTTACATTTGAATTGTTGATTTGTTGTAATAATTTGATGGTTAGGTGAAGTTAAATGAGGACTCGTGATGAGTTGTGAAAACTTTCATGAATGATTCACTTTATACCCCTTATAGTTATGATGTGTCCTTTGTTTATGGATAATTATGAATGGTGTGGATGATCATAATGACTAGTATGTTGAAAAAATTTATAGAATGGTGGGTGTGCGGCTAAGTGAGCTACGGCCAAGGAACTTCCATTGTAGAAGAACTTATTTGTTGCGGTAGAGGCATGGCAACGGTCAAGTGACATTGCCAGTGAGCCCAATCAATGAGGCGCCGACTAACACCACGATTGGAAACCAATTTTTGAATGATTATTGTCTATTGAAATGGTGTCTGAGATAATTGCATATTGTTGTTTCATATATATATATATATATATATATATATATATGTTATTATTTAAGGTGGTGATAGTGCCTACCGGTATTGTGTTTTGTCTTGACACTATTCCCGCACTTCTTTTAAGTGAAAATCTAATCCATTAACTCATCTCGCCCTCATCTTTATAGTAGCAGGCGGAGTTATAGAAAGGTGAGTGACTCAAGGCCTTGGCCCGGCTCTTGCGATTGATGTCTCTAGTCGGACTCTTATTGATTTCTTGTCGTTTCTTTCTCTTTTGGATTATTCTTAGACAAAGATAGGTAGGTGTCCTCGTGTAAAATGACTATCAAAATTTGGAAGTGTTTTTGTAGTTTTTGTTTCTTTATTTATCTTGTTAATTAATTTCATAATATGTTTTATTCATTTTGAATGTCGATGGTTTTGGGGTAAATAGTTGGGAATCGTTGGTTCGCCCAGGAGTTAATGTAGAGTGCTAATCACGCCATTTGATTGTGATCCAACCAAATAAAAATTATATAATATGGGGCAAACAGAAAATTAAGGAGTTTAGCAATTTTATGCAATTACCCATGCTATCTACATGTGTTGATTCTCTCATGTGTCATTTGATGATTTAAGGCTATTAGGACAGATTTGACTCTCAGTACTTACTAATTCATGATTTGAAGTTTATAGAAGATTATGTCCTAATATGCATGATTTATGAATTTCAAGTTTGTGAGCCTATGATTTTAACTCTCTTACAATTGAAAATTTTATGAATTGCCAGTTGTTTGATGGATGTTTTCTACTAGAATTCCTCATGAACCCCATGATTTACAAGATATGATGATTATACCCATTATGCATGATTTTCAGAAATTCAAGTCTATGTGTCATGGCACATCTTTGACATTATTTTCATGGTTAACTCACGTATATTAAGATGTTATGAATTTCATGATTCAAACTATCCATGTAAACCCATGTTTCATGATTATTATATGAGCACTATATATGTTTTCGGAGTAGTATTTAGCACTAAGTAGTCGGGGTTCCGGCCTGCCCAAGTCTCGAACTACGATATAGCCATGACGGGGTCCTCCAGAGAGTGTCTCCCATTTGGAATGGGCCACCCATGAGTGATATTACGCCTTTTTATGTTCTACCCTTGAAGGTATGGGCACCTTCCAACTAAGGTTTTACGGGTCGGGCTCCATGTATGCTCACGTGGGGTATATGAAGTTATAAGAATCCTATTATTCTTTAATTTTGTATATTATTATATTTCATGCCTCATGATATTATAACTTATAGTTTTTGTCTCAAAAAAATGCTTTGAATTTTAATTTGAAAATATTCATATTCATCTTTATGTTAGTTTTGGAAGCTTTGTAGGCTCATGTTGATTTATGATCAATATCATACATTTTTACACTATTTTACTCATGATCTCTTTGTACTTTTTACTAGCATATTTTAATCATCTTACATACTTAGTACATTCAAAGTACTAGCTGCATACTCTACTTGTCTCACGATATAGGTTGGTGATCCTTCTTAGTCAGTTGTTAGCTCCACTCCCCTTAGACCGAGAAACAGTTCCTAGTCATGGTAAGTCTTCATCTTGAGAACATTTATCGGTTTATGATTTATGCCTATGTCTTTTATTTTTAGTCTTTAATGAGCTAGTTGGGGGTGTTGTTCCATCAACTCATCGAGATAGTTAGAGGCTTTCGGAACGGCTTGTATAGATGTTTTCACCGATGTTAGTTCGTGTTTACATTTATGTTGATATTCTATGCATATACTTACTTTATGTTCATGCTTTATTTTCCACTTAGTAATGCTCTTAATCATTCTATATATGTATGTACCATGGGTTACTTGAACCATTCGTAGTTCTAGGTCTGTATCTCGGTCTAGGGTCCTTTCTCGGATCGTGACACCAAGTTGGAATAGTATTGATACAATGACAAAATAGTGTTCGGTTAGCATAATCAAATTTAATTTTAGGTGGAGTGCATAGGAAGTTAGGAATGTACTATAGAAGTTTATAAATATGCAGTGGCCTACTGTACACTAACAAAGTATTTTGGTATATAGTTGGACTTTGATTTCTCCATATTATTTGTCATGTTCATGATCTTTAACTTCAAATTTTGTCTTTTTAGAGTTCACATATGTTAACGTTTTCAAATATAAATTACAAATTATTTGAAAAAAAGACAGCTATAATGACCCGTCATTTCATTATGGCACTAGATGACCTAGGCGTGGGTAGAATTCAAAATTTTGCGAGTCTAGGTTATGGTTTAGAAGGAGTTAGACTTTTCTTGTACGATTGAATTATACGGAATGATTATGTGTGAAATTGGTCTACGAATAAGAATTTTGAATGGACTAAGCTAAAATCAGGGCGGGCCGGAGTGTAGGGATTCTTTGACGGATCATTTTCCTTTGTGTAAACCATTCTGTTTGAAGATCCCTCACTATGGCCGGGCAGGCGATAACTCTTAAGCCACACTTCAGTGAGTATAGGCAGGACTCATCAAATAAAAAGAACCCAACTTAGAGGTTGGAGTCGACCCCAAGGGAATATGGAAGATCTAGAATACAATAGGTAGATGAACTCATATGATAGTTACTTCACAATGGGGGATTCTAATAAAAATCAATAATAAAAATAAACATCAGTTAAGATTATATTTGCAAATCAATAGTGAGATAAGCGGGTTGTGTTCCCATGGGTTCATAACGGCTTTGGGTATACACTCGTGATCTTTACTAATACTTGCCTACAGGCCCGATAACTTAGGTTCATTCAAGCGATGACGATCTTTATTGAATATTTATACTTAATTGCTCGACCAAGTCTCATGAGTTTTGCAAACTAGCGTTATCTTCAAGTTTCCATACTAACTATCCTGTGACCTGTCAAGTTAATACAATGATCATAGATCGAGGCTCTATTGTAATTCTCTTTTCCTATCTAACTCTTGACCATGAAGTAAGAAATTCGGCCACTTCCTAACGTTGCGCACCGCTAAGAATCGTATTAAAGATGAAGAGACTACAATATAAGTAGTGACAATGGTTTAGAATCACTTTTGCAACCTAGATTGTTAATCCTCCATGGTTCCCACAACCCTAGATATGGAGGTTTTAGCCTCATAGTTAAGTTGTGAATTTAATGTTCATGATTGAAGGCATAAAACAATACTCTAAAGATGATTGATAAAAACAATTCATTCAATTAATCCCCAAAATCTTGAATAACAAGTAGCAAGAACAACTCCATGAGTTCGAAAAGGTTGATCACAGGTGAACCAACTCCAATTCTATAACGATGATGTAAAATTGCTTACTACAATGTTTTCCTTCTAAAATTAAAATGCATTCGTCATCCTCTATGAAAAATAAAACATAAAAACGTATTTATAGAGACACGAATCGCACCTAAACTAACGAGTGCTTTCCATATGTGCCGAGCTCGTGCGCGGGTCCTCCTCGACTTGTAGGGGCTTCTCATGGGCAGTGGCATTGACTCGTGGCTTAAAGTGTTAGGCTGTTTTGGCTAGTGTTGGCCCAAGGTACGGTCGTACCTACATCCTACGGTCGTACCTTGCATCCCAGCGGTGGCGTACTTTGAACTTTATGCGAACTACCCACCGGCGAGTATGGTATGACTCGTACCTTAAAGCCACGGGCGTAGGATCACTTTCGTGCGAATCGGCCTCACATTCTTGGATTTTATCAAGGCGCTTACCACGACTCGTATTATCATGGTACGATCCGTGGCAGTCTCGTGGGATCGATATTCCCGGGTGCAACTTTCGGCTTCTTATCACGGCCCCTCAGTACGAATCGTAGGTCCATCCTACGGATGGAATGCTAATGAAGCTACACTGCCCTTTTTGCACTTTTAGCTTCCTTTTTGCAATTTATTGTTCCAACATTTTCGAAATCAAAGGAAAAGTACTCATATCACATAAATACACCTAAGTCATATTTATTTTCTTAGTTTTTGGCGTCAATAGTGCTGTAAATCCTGACCATCAATACCCTCAGCTAATACTTTTGCATGTCCTCGGGAAAAGATAAAGAAAAACTAAACACGACGCTCAACTAGAAAATAAACTTAAGATACTACAGCCAAAACTCAAACAAATTTGTAAACTCTATATACAAACTCTATTGACCCTTCCTCTTGAAACATCATCGGCTAATTTATTGCAAGCAACATAAAACATCATATACGGGGATCAAGACATGTCATCTAACTACCAACGAAGCAATCAAGTCATCACCTGTATTTCACACGAGACCCGATGGTAAAGCAAACATAATTCATGCACCCTCACAAAAATGAAGTCCCAACTCTAATGAAGTATCCAAATGAAACATGGGACTAGAAAGCCAAACCTCGCTCTCTCGAAATGCAGTATTATGCATCGGATACCATAGGCTTTCCCTTATGTTCTTTGCTTTGGTTTATTAGATAGTCAAATTAAGATCAACTGTAGGACTTTATGGCTTGTAATGTAGACTTAGGGATGAGACATGATAAAGATGAAAGATTTTATGAGTATTGTATCCTTCCTTGGCTCTACATCCATTGGCTACACCATTTTACTATTTAACCCTTCATTCTTTTTGTCCTTTTTCTTCCCTTTTTCCCATTTAAGAATATTTGCATGGGTGAGGCGATTTTTCACATTTTCCAATAATTTCAAGATCTTTTGAATTTTTCTTTTTTAATATTCAAATTTTCGCTATTTACTTTTCACCCTGCCACACCTTATTTTCACCATTTTTCTTCTTTTTCTTTTCATTCCTTTTCTCCAGCTCCCACCATTTATGCACCCCTGCTCTAGCCACCCCTCAACTTAAGCATTTTGCTTATGTTGAGGTTCAAATATCCAAGGAAGGACCGGACCCAAGCGGAGTTCATTATAAATAAATGGAGTACGGTTAGCAGGTAAATCAAAAGAAATATGAGTATTAAGGCTCAAACTTAGAATCAAGGATTCCTTGAAACGTTTGGTAGGGCAATATGGGCTAAAAGTGAGCTAAAGCAAAAATGTCCTATGATCATATCTAACCAACCATCCTTAACCTATTAGAGACCAACTAGAAAAGTTTTAGATCTTTAATAACATACCGCAATAAATACTAAGACCTCACTCACACATGGTACATGAACTATTTTTACTTTACTTGTCTAGTTCATACACTTGGGCTTAACAAGACTAGCACTATTAATAACTAAATAACATAAAAAAAGCGATGCCGCAATCATGCATTGTTATACATAAATACATAAATTTTTTTAAGCGGGGTCAAATTTTTCCAAAAACAACAAAACTTAAGAATTGCATATCCATTAGGTAGAGTATTACTAAGTTACTTTCTAATCAAACAGAAATGAAGACAAAACAAAAATCCTAACATAGGTTCTACTAGATACTTTGCACGAGGAAAAAGAAACACAACAAGAGAAAACCCTCGGGCGATACAAAAATCCCAAAAATACAAGTACAACCCCCTTTAAAAATATGAGCTTGATCCCCGAAGCATAAATATAAGCATGTAGGGAAAAGGACACACACGGCTACTCGGACCTTCCATGGGTTGCCTCCCATGCGGCGCTTGATTTAACATCGCGGCACGACGCTTCTTTTGTGACTTCTCAGGTATCATCAAGGTATATTTCCTTCCTCTTTTCAATATATTGACCATAGCTTCCACTGCTCATCGGATAAGGTTGCTGCAACTAGAGCAAGCAAGGTGTTGTTTTCTCATTGGAATGCATCCTTGAGATGTGGAGGTAGTGCTTTCGGCTTCGAGGGATAGGTGGTACCTCCACGAGATGGTTTGGCCAGCGGTGTTGAACGATTCTTTAAATCCCGGGTCTAGCTTCTTTGGGTTGACTATATGACTGTATCCGTTTAAAGAATTAACCGTCTCTATGTATTCGAGCTCCAGGTATCTCCATAATTCATTATCACATTTGCCAAATATCATTAGTCACAATTCCTTCCACTAAGGTTGGCGGCTGATCATGTTTCCATCTTTGAGTGTTTGAGTGGAGGGTTATCGTAGATGAAAACCGAGGAAGTCCTGAAAAGAAAAACAAGGAAGAATAACGCAAAAAGTAAAGTTACTACCAACAAGTCAAATACAAGCTAACCTAGTCTTTGTGTGATCACAGGCAACGACGCCACTTTTCAAATAACGCTCAAACCACGCTTCCAACTGAAGTATGAAGCGGACGTTGTCAATAAGGGCAACTTAGAGGTTGGGGGTACATCCTGAGGTGTATAAGTCTAGACCCATGGATAGATGAACTCATACGGTAGTTTCTTCACAATGGGAATTATAATAAAAATAAATAAAAAAATAAACAACGATCAAGATTATATTTGCAAATCAATAAAAGGATAACTGGGGTTTGTGTTCCCTGAGTTAATAACAACTTTGGTTATACACTTTCATGATCTTTACCAATATTCACTTACATAAGCGTGCTTAGGTTCATTCAAACAATCAGCAATCCTTATTGAATGACTATCCTCAATTACTCGACCAAGTCTCTTGAGTTTTGAAACTAACCGTTATCACAAAGTTCTAGAATATAATTATCCTGCGATCACATCTCAAGTTAATACGGTGATATTAAAATTGAAGCTCACATTTGTAATTCTCTTTCTAATCTCTACTCTTTGACCAAAACAAGTAAAATTCGGGCACTTCCTAACGTTGCACACATAAGAATCATTAAAGATGAAGAGACTACAATATAAGTAATTGGTATTGATTTTAGAATCACTTTGTGCAACCACTAGATTGTTAATCCCCCGTGGTTCCCAACCCTATCCCATGGAGGTTTTAGCCTCTCCCCTTAGTTACAAAGTTGTGAATTGTGTTCATGATTGAAGACACAAAACAATACTTAAAAGATGATTGAGAAAAATGATTCCTTCAATTAATCATAGCTTGAATAACAAGTAGAAAAAACAACAGGTTCGCGATAAAGGGTTGATCATAGGTCGAACGACTCAATTCTCTCTTTCAATAATGTAAAATTGCTTACTACAATGTTTTTCTACTAAAATTAAGTCTATTCGTCGTCCTATATGAAAAATAAAACATAAAACGTATTTATAGAACCTGAGAGCCTTTTCCTAAACTAATAGAATTTCACTTTCCATATCATTCTTGAGCTCGTCGTGGGTCACTCTACGACTCGTAGGGGCTTCTCACGGGCCGTGGCATCAAATCATGGCAGAAGTATTGGCTGAATTTTGGCTAAGTGTTGGCCCAAAATTAAATTCGTTCCTACATCCTCGACTTGTACCTTGCACCGTAGCTTGATCCTGATACTTTGTACTCTGTCTGAACTACGCGTCGGTATAGATACATTCATGCCTTCATCTCGAGGTCGTAGGATCCTTTCGCACTGAGAGTTAGCCTCTGTGCAATTCTTACTAGTTTCATCCTTGCGGCGGCTTACCACGACTCATACCATCATGGTATGATCAGTGACAATCTCAGATAAGGATCGGTCTTCCGAGTTAAACTTTCAGCTTCTTATCACGGCCCTCAGTTTGACTCATAGGTCCATCCTACGGATTATACGTAGTTGCACTTTTACCCTTTTTTTGCACACTTTTGGCTTCCTTTTGCAATTTATTGTTCCAACACTCATTTATTCTTAAATCAAGAAAAGTGCCTCAATATCACATAAATACCTAAGTTCATGTTAGTTTCTTAGTTTTGAGCATCGATAGTGCTGTAAATCCACAACACATCGAACGAGCCCGGTAATGTTTCCGGTTGGGATTTAAAAAGCCTATCCATAAAGTTTTGGTGATAAAAAATCCGAAACAAAAGTTAGGATTTCTAACAAGGAGAGAGAGAAATAAGGAGGCTAGGGAGGCAAGACTTCACCCCTTCGTCACGATAATTTTCATAAGAACTTCAGGCAGAGGCGAGGCACGCGGTTTGAAACTTCGGCGATAGCTTGAGCGCCCAAGCCTTTATCGCTTACCTATGTGTTAGACTTTGATTAGCAAATGCCATGTGTGATGTGCCATTGATGAATAAGAAGAAAATTTCCATATTAATCACCACTAGCTAGAATAGAATCCGTAAGTAAATATGAGATAGCTGTGATGGCCGGAAAATATAAGAAAGAGGTGATAAAGTTATCGTAATAAGCAATTTAATAGATATGAAGAGTCTTGAGCGTATTATTGAATTTATTTCTTAGTTGGGAAATCATAACGGGCTACCTCTAAGGTATGCCAGAATAAGGGACAAAGTATGGTCATAGGCATAGATGCCAGAAGCGATTCATGCGCTCGCACGAGTTAAAAGACTAATAAGTTTACTACGATATGTTTATGTGTTATGATTGTTATGGTTTATGTTGAATTGATTATCGTTGCTTGAGGAAGAAGGGTAAATTGACAATAGGAATTTATTAATAAAGTATATGCATAGTAGATGAGTTGATTGTGAAGAACTATTACGAGAGGAATCTAAGTGAAAAGTTGAATTAGTCTTTTGCTGAGCATTACATTGCGGCGACATTATGTAGATTACAACGATCACTGTTGTGGTGGTAGTGTTTCAATGCGGTGAAGCCTAATCTCGTGAGCTGGATAGTTTTCACCACATCTCAAAAGAATTTTGGGCATGGGTAATGTAATGAATAGCGGTATGACATGGCCTTGGACCATGATTGTGTTATAGCTTGTAATGCGTAATTCTTGCGTATGTAACTTTGTTAATAAATTAGCATGATATACTATTCTAAAATGATGGGTGAAATAAAGCGGCAACCTTACAGCGGGGAGAAATGAGGTGGCATGTGAAATGGGAAAATGAGTTATACGTATGTTGGGAGCGAGGGGCTCAATGTCAGAGGTGAGTATCAGAACTAATGATTAGTAGTCAAGCCTCGGCCCAGGTATTGGATATGAGTGGCTCATGCAGGGAGCATCGGCGGCCGGTATGAGAAATGAGCCACCTGGCGGTATGACCAAAGGTTCATGCACGAGTGGGTGTTCGGTATCGTTTCTAGAGTCCCCCTCTGGTCATAGCGGGAAGGGAGACATAAGACCTACGGCATGTGTGTACAGGTAAGGTGACGAAGGCGTGTGCCTTGCTGATAATGCTCAAACCACCTCTTCTTGAAGTGATAAGCGGACGTTGTCAATAAAGAACTGACTAGAGGTTGGAGTCGATCCCGAGAGAATACGAAAGATATAGAAAGATACTAGTGTTGTATTTCCCAAGTCAATTATATCCTAAGCAGGGGATTTGTAAAGTGACAGTAATTGTGTCGAGAAATTGATTTTGTTTCCAAATTAATGCAATTACTTGGGTGAGTGTTCCCCATGACCGCATAACCATAAAGCGTTTTATACTAGTAATCTATTTGATCACTTAGAAGGCAATATCTGTAAATTAATTTCCACCTAAATGGTTGGTCCCTATTTAGATGATTATCACCATGCAACTTGGTCGTCTATGGGTGTATGCTTTACTAATCCTTACCCTTGATATCGGATTAGCTATTCTGGACAAGATCAAGCTATTAGATGAGGATTATAGCCTCAAATCTCCATTGTTAATCGCATTTTTCATTCATTACCTCCTTAGTCCGGTAAGTAACAATAGACAAGTTCTAACATTTTCAGATTAGAAATCAATTAAAGCGAAGGAAGAAACAATACATGCATAAACTCAGTTCAAGAAAGATATAGTATTTTACCTATGTGTGTTGTGTCTGGTTCCTACAACTAGTTGTGGTGGTTTTAACCTATCATGATTACAAATATATTCATAGCATTCATAGACAAAAGCAAAAATTAATACTCCACTGACGTTGATAGGAAGAAACTCACTTGATTAATGCAACAATAAGAAGAACAACAAAAATTGTCTCAAAGTGTGTCGTAAAACTTCTAAGCCCAAGTCTTGTCTAAAACTTGGCTTCTAATTCTACTTCAAACTTAAAACATCATAGCTATTACATAGAAATAAAAAGAATTATTTATAGTAGTAGATTTATAATTTCCTTGTTCCTTGATTAATTTGCTTAGGATTTAAATTTTCTTTTTCTAGTTGAAGTGGGAAATCAATTTTCCATTTATTACACCTTGCCGCGTCGCCTAGTCAATCCTGTGTCTGGCGGCGTGTCACACATGCCAATGCGCCTGGAAGGAGGTGCAGTGCGCCGACGAATGTGCGAGACACACAGCGCCCCTCAGTTGCTGCCGGGGCACAGGCGGTGCCTCGCGCACGCCATTACACGACCTTGGCGTAACGTGGCGTGCTGCCGGTGCCAAGGAATGTTGCCGTGCGCGCCCCCAGCGTAGCGCCCAGTCACGCTTCTACCTGTAGCGAGCGTGTGCCAGCCTCGGTCGACCTTCAATCCTTGCATTCTTCAATCCCACTTCTTCACATTGATCAATAAACTCAAATACCTTCCAAATTCATCATTTTAAGCCTTAAAAACATCTCATACAGTGTGTTAGCTAATTTCAAAAATATACAACATAATCACATGCAAACACACATAATTTATTCTCAAAACATAGTAAATACGGGTAAAAATAGCCAATACATGAAATTGCATGAGTACACCCTTCATCAGCACCCCGCATTTAAACTATTGTTAGTCTCGAACAATATACTACTTCCCTTCTAACAATTAAGCACAAAATTCTTCGTATGGTGGGTCTACTTATACTTAGGATCATGGGAACAAATCTATATGAAGCTCGAACAACTCCCACTTTCGTATGCATATAGGATCAACATTAAAATGTCAAAGTTCGAAATCACTTACTTTTGAAAACTAATTCATCAAGACATATTTGGGCCAGCATGAATTATATGCAATTTTGGCAATCAAGGAATTAAACCAAAATCTTACCATTGTGCCCCTCACAATTTGGAGAGATGCCCTTTTCTCACACAAGATTATAAGTGAATATAAACATAGGCATAAATAAAATAATTTCCGCTCACTCTTCTAAAGAACTCAACATACATGCAAAAGGCGACCGCAAACCTTGCCCTTGAGTAATAGCACTTAAATATAAAATTTTGAATCAAGGAACAATTAGTATATGCAATTTAGCAATCAAGATTAAACCAAAGTCTTACCATTGTGCCCCTCACAATTTGGAGAGATGCCCTTTTCTCACACAAGATATAAGTCAATATACACTTAGGCATAAATAAAATAATTTCCGCTCACTCTCCTAAAGAACTCAACATACATGCAAAAGACGACCCATAGGCTTGCCCTTAGTGTAATACTTCGCAAATATAAAATTTTGAATCAAGGAACAATTAGTACTTAAATTTGGTTGTAATGTAGGCTAAGGGATGGGTAGGAACTATTTAACCAAGATAGTGACTAATCTCCCTAAGCACTTTAATACTTCACAATGCTTTAATTTTTAAGCACATTCTTCAATTTCCAAATTTTCTACTTATACCTCCTTTTATTTTTCAAATTTTCAACTTAGGTGACTAGTGAGGATTTTTCTTTTCATCATCGAGCTTATTCACACACAATTTTTTTCCTCTTTTCTTTTTCTTTCTTCTGTTTCCACCCTTTACGCACCCCTACTCTAGCCACCCTCAACTTAAGCATTTTTCTTATGTTGAGGTTCACAATATCCAAGGAAGGACTAGGGCCAAAATAGGTTCATTGTAAACAAATGGGTACGGTTAATCGATAAATCATGATTTTTTTCATCTTTAATTTTTTAAAGCTCTTTCTTCTTTTTTTTTCCTACTAAAAATCACCCTCCTTGTTTAGAAAAATTTCACCTTTTTCTTTTCTTCTAATTCACCACACTTTTTAGCTTTTCCCTTCACTTTTCCAATTATGTTCCTTTCCTACAATTTTTTTTCTTCATTAAAGTGCTCAAGGAGTCATTTGGATCAAATACAAGTCAATAGCAACATGACTAACTAGGATACTTACAATCAAGGTAGATAAAATAGGATAAAAATAGGGCTTATAAAGAAACGCCTATATCACTTCCTAAATCCATCATTCATAATTCGCTTTGCACACACATCGGGCAAGTTCTAGACATCAATTTACAAGTATGGAGTATATTAAAAAATTTCTCACACATTGGCACAAAATGGTTTGACAATGAAAATCAAGATCACATAAACACATATATCCATATTTTATGCATAACATAATTAAGATCATTTTTTATAGTACAAGAGTCAAGTTTCCAAAAGACTAAGTGTTTCTATCTTTTTCATGCATTTTTGAGTGAATTTAATAAAGCCTCAATGATACCTAAAGTGAAGCACCTAGCATTCGTAAGACTCAAATTTTGTTCTTTCTAATGACTAATTTACCCTTAAGACGTTCGTCATCCATCCATTAACGAGAAAAGTCATGACTCAATGACTAAAATAAAAAATCTAGACTCTCTAATCGGTTATAAGGGACTATTCACCGAAAAAGTACCGAAAATAAAAATCGGAGGAATCCAAAATAAAATAAAATAAAGAAAAAAATACTACAAACCAACAAGCTTGCATGACAAATCATAAATACCAAAAAAAAAAATACTAGGCCTACCATGTGCAAATTTAGCAATTAAGATATGCATGGTACTATGGAGTTCACTTCTCCCACCCCACACTTAATTGGTTATACTATCCCTAGTGTTAAAACAAATTAGCATAAAGTGATAGAGTGCAAGAAGAACTCCCTGGGCCTCTACTCCTTGTCTTCAATATTTAAGCTCAATCTTTATTGAAAATCATGACCTATCACCTGCACACTTGAACAAACACATAAAAACGAACAAAAGAAAAAAAATTATCTTGGGTTGCCTCCCAAGTAGCGCCTGATTTAATGTCGCGGCATGAAACAGGTATTTTGATTACTCAGACTTCATCAAGATACCTGTTGAGACCGTGGTCACATCTTGGCCGCTTGTTTTACCACGCTAACCTGTGACCACATCAGAAGAGAAAAGAAAAAAATTAAAAATAGGAAGTAAAGACTAAAAGTTAAACACGAGCAATTAATCTAATCCTAAACTGTATTCCCCGGCAACAGCGCCACTTTTTGATAACGCTCAAACCACACCTCTTACTGAAGTGAGAAGTGGACGTTTTCAATAAAGAACCTAACTAGAGGTTGGGGTCGATCCCACAGAGAATAGGAAAGGATATAAAAGAACGCTAGTGTTTATGCTTTTAAGTCAATTATATCC
>JACEIK010005720.1:13982-28580 GCA_018107945.1 Datura stramonium
GTTGCATTAATTTGGATACAACGATCAATTTCTCAAAATAATTACTTTTTACATTTAAAAATTCCCCCCTCTTAGGAAATAATTAACTAAAAATCTTAAGCAATAGCGTTCTTCTACATCCTTTCGTATTCTCTGTGGGATCGACCCCAACCTCTAGTTAGGTTCTTTATTGACAATGTCTGCTTCATACTTCAGTAAGAGGTGTGGTTTGAGCGTTATCAATTATGCATGTTTTAATGATTTTACTTACTTAAGCAGTTTTACTTACCTTGTTTTCACGCCCCGAGCCTACACCCTAGGCGTAACACGGTACTTGAAGCCAAAAGTGACCTCAAGTCAACCCCTGGTCTATCATGCACTAGCATTTCGAGTAAACATGCACAACGAAACTTTTAAGTAACAGATTTATCAATTTAAGAAAATGTAAAGACTAAAAGTAGAGAAAGAAATAATATATCTAAAATACAATTCTGAAAATAACAAGTCTGGTCTGAAAGCCAACTATGGAGGAGTTGCTGGGACAGCTCCCCAGCTAACTCTAAGTCTAAACAAAACCATATCCAACTGAAGCAAATAAACAAAGCCCTCAAATGAGGAGGATTCACACTCTGATCTACTGAAATGGAATGCTCTGAAACTGAAGTAACTACCTATGTTGAATATGAGAACCTGCAACTGTATCATGAAATGATACAACATGAAAAGCTTGTGTCAGTACTTTGAATGTACTGAGTAAGTGGGAGAAACATACTAAATATAAAGTCTGAACTGAAATGACACGCCATGACCAATAGGTAAACTGAACTGAACTACTGATATAATATGAAATGGTCAAGATGACCATGTATGATGGTTAAGGACATGCCCTGAGTCTGAAACACTGAACCTGAGATGCTGTACTAAACTGAGCTACTTATTCTGATACTAGACTGGACTGACTAGTGGGAGAGTCTATAACTGNCTATAACTGACATATAACCATGTGAGCTAGACGTGGAGTCCGATGTATACACCCCACAGATAGGACCCAATATACCTTGCCAGGGTATAAAGGCACGAACTGATGATCACAAAAATATCTGGGGCCAATCAGGCCAAGTAATACTATAACCAACGCTGCCAACGTAGTTTTGGGAACCTGGGTGTGCTGGAATCCTGACCCACTCGGTGATAAGTTCTACTCCAACTGGACAACCTAAACTGAACTACTAAGCTGATAGCTCAAAACTGGGTCCCAAGACTAGTCAGGGACGAATAACTGCATGTACCCTAAGAGCCTTATCGGACTAGATTATGAAACTGGGTTCTAAGAATGATCAGAGCTGCTTATCTAGAAGCGTCATAACCGTCTAAAGAACAACAAATAACTGAACTGGGGTCCTAGGGCTGGTTAGAGTTATAACTGAATATCATGACCGCCTAATGGACCAAATAACTGAAATCTTAATCTGAGTCTGAAAGCTTGGAGGCACCACTGACACCTCAAAAATAAACCGGAGTCAAACTGAACAATTGACATTTTCTGGACAACACTGAGGTTGCTAAAATATCACTGAAGCTAGACTGATATGATTCTGACTGAGACTAGACTGATAGAGTTCTTTGTTCTAACTAACTAAATTACTAAGCAGCTAATAGAGAATTTCATTCAATGTACTAAAGTCATTCTGATTAATGGGCTATTTATGCAACACATACGAATAGCAAGAAAATTCTAGGAATTCAACCCAAAGCATTCTTCATTCACTAGGGGAATTTAACAAGCAAAAACCATTACTCAAAAATTTTGGATCAAATACTGACAATTTGATGAGGAACTGATGAAGATTATATTAACAATAAGT
Organism: Datura stramonium; assembly: GCA_018107945.1. Classification (NCBI taxonomy): domain Eukaryota; kingdom Viridiplantae; phylum Streptophyta; class Magnoliopsida; order Solanales; family Solanaceae; genus Datura; species Datura stramonium. The sequence continues at coordinate 15,827 of JACEIK010005720.1, forward strand.
ATAAACATTGTTATGAGGGAAATCAATGAAAATAAACATGAATGCTTCTCATACTTAAAAGTTCAGGGCTTAAAATTTATAGAAGAAATTGAGGACTTTGGAGACGCAGAGAAAGGACAATCGCCTTGCTAAAACCCCACATACTTTTCTAAGTTTCTCCAGATAAATAAGCTTGAATGACTGAAGTTGGTGAGGAACCATAGACTTCACTTGAGAGTTATTGAGAGGAGACTTCGATGTTTTCTTGAGAACTGAGAGTGGGGAATGAGGAATGAACCTCTTTTCCCCACTACATCTTCTACCATATAATGCTTCAAATGGGGCCATATCGATGCTAGAATGGTAGTTGTTGTTGTATGCAAACTCGATAAGAGGCAGATGGTCATCCCAATTACCCTTAAAATCGATCGCGCACGCTCTTAGCATATCTTCTAGATTCTGAATAGTCTACTCAGCTTGCCCATCTTTCTGTGGGTAAAAAGTTGTACTGAGCTTGATCTGAGTGCCAAGTACCTTCTAAAAAGGCTTCCAGAAATGGGAGATGAACTGGGTACCTCTGTCAGAAATAATAGCTAATGGCACCCAATGAAGTCTAACCAGCTCCCGAATATAAAGTTTAGCATAATCTTCAGCTGAATATGTGGTTTTGACTGGGAGGAAATGTGCCGACTTAGTCATTCGGTCTACTATTACCCAGACTGAGTCATGTTGTCGACGAGTCTGAGGTAGACCCGTAATGAAGTCCATATTTACTTCTTCCCACTTCCAGGTGGGTATGCTGATATCGTAGGTCATACGTCCTGGTCTCTGGTGTTCTACCTTGACCTGCTGGCAGTTCGGGCACTTAGCTACAAATTCGGTAATATCTCTTTTCATGTCGTTCCACCAGTAAATGTCCCTCAAGTCACGGTACATTTTGGTAGCACCAGGGTGAATGGAATACCTTGAGCTATGTGCCTCAACCAAAATCTGTTGTCTTAATTCACCAACATCTGGCACGCACAACCTTCCCTGGTAACGGAGCACTCCATCTCCCCCTTGGGAGAAAGCCTCAACCTCTTTTCTGAGAACCGCTTCCTTGAGTTTAAGTAGAACTAGATCTTTATCTTGTATGGACATAACTTCAACTACCAAAGATGAATCTGACCCGCTTTGTACTACTACTCCCCCTTCAGTTGAGTCTACTAGCTAAACCCCTAACTGGGCTAGTCTGTGAACATCCTTTGTTAACTCCCTTTTTCCTCCCTCAAAGTGAGATAAACTCCTCATAGATCGCCTTCTTAGGGGGTCAGCCCCCACATTGTCCTTGCCTGGGTGATACAACACACTCATGTCATAATCTTTCAGGAGCTCTAACCACCTTCTTTGTCGGAGGTTTAGGTCCTTCTGGCTGAACACGTACCAAAGACTCTTGTGATATGTGAACACATCCATGTGGAGCCCCATACAAGTAGTGTCTCCATATTTTTAACGCGAATACCACCGCTGCCAACTTCAATTCGTGAGTTGGATAATTCTTCTCATGGATTTTGAGCTGTCTGGAGGCATAGGCTATCACTTTGCCTTGTTGCATCAAAACACAACCAAGTCCAACTCTGGAGGCATCACAATACACAACTAACCCATCTGATCCTTTTAGTAAGGTTAACACTGGAGCGGTAGTGAGTCGAGTCTTCAACTCCTGGAAACGCTTCTCTCACTCGTCTGACCACTATAATTTCACCTTCTTCTATGTTAACTTGGTCAGAGGAGAGGCTATGGAGGAGAAACCTTCCACAAACGATCGGTAATAACCCGCTAAGCCTAGAAAACTCCTGATTTCTGTCGGAGAGGTAGGTTTGGGCCAATCCTTCACTACTACTATTTTATGAGGATCTACTTGTATCCCTACACCTGAGACAACACGACCTAAGAAGGTCATAGAATTCAACCAAAATTCAGACTTACTAAACTTGGTGAATAACTGGTGATATCTGAGAGTCTGTAATGCTAACCTTAGGTGATTAGCATGCTCTTCCTCATTTCTGGAGTACACCAGAATATCGTCAATAAATACAATGATGAACATATCTAGGTACGACTTGAAAACCCTTTCATTAGGTCCATGAAGGCTTATGGGGCCTTTGTTAACCCAAAGGACATCACCACAAACTCATAGTGACCATATCGAGTTTTGAATTTTGTTTTCGGTATGTCACTCTCTCTAACCCTTGACTAATGGTACCTCGACCTGAGGTCGATCTTGGAAAAGCAACTAGATCCCTGAAGTTGGTTGAATAGGTCATCAATTCTAGGTAAGGGATATCTATTCTTGACTGTGACTTTGTTCAGCTGACGGTAATCTATGCACATTCTGAGGGTGCCGTCTTTCTTACGCACGAATAGCACTGGAGAACCTTAGGGAAAGATGCTGGGTCTGATGAAACCCTTATCAAGAAGGTCCTTTAACTGCTCCTTCAACTCCTTAAGCTTCGCTGGAGCCTTTCTGTAAGGAGGGATGGAGATGGACTGAATGTCTGGAATGAGATCTATCCCGAAGTCTATTTCTTGTTCAGGGGGAACTCTAAGAAGATCTTCAGGAAATACATCTGGGAACTCGCTGACAACTAGAAGTGACTGAATGTTTGGGGCCTCAGAGTTGGAATCTTTGACCAGAACCAAATGATATAAACATCTCTTGGAAATGATCTTCTGGGCCTTAAGAAAGGAAATAAACCTACCCTTAGGCGCTGAACTACTTCTTGACCATTCTAACACAGGCTTATCTAGAAATTGAAACTTGACAACTCTAGTCCTGTAGTTAACTGAGGCATAGTAGGAGTGTAACCACTCCATGCCTAGAATAAGGTTGAGGTTGACCATGTCTAGCTCTACAAGATCAGCTGGAATGATTTTATTTAAGACTGAGACTGGGCAGCTTCTATACACCCGGTTGGCCCTAACTGACTCGCCAACTGGGGAAATTGATAAGGTTTCTGATAGGACCTCTGGACTGATGTTGAACTGAACTGCTACATAAGGAGTTACAAATGAAAGAGTAGCTCTTGGATCTAGGAGGGTATACACGTCCAGGTGAAAGAGACGTAACATACCAATAACTACGTCAGGTGAGCTTTCCTGATCCTAACAAGAAGAGAGAGCATAAAAATGATTCTGGCGTTGACCGCCATCTGTACCTGATGGGTTGGCCTGCTGAGATGGTCAGCCTGTTGGAGCTGATGAGGTAGTGGATTGTGATATCCCTCGCCCTGCTGACGGGCACTCCCTAAGCCTGTGTCCAAGTTATCCACACCCAAAGCAGCCCTCTCGTCCTTGAAGGCATTCTCCTGGGTGATTCCTACCACACCTGGGACAAGATGGATACTTGTTTCTTGTACTGTGGGCCTGAGACTGAGTGCTAGAAGACCCACCCCTCTCATCCTAGCGAGACCGAAAGGTTGGGGCGCTGGCCGAGCTACATGCTGGGGCCCTCTACTGTTGTTGTTGCTATTGCTACTGTGGGCTTCTACCACCGCCAGATATCTAGTGGCCAAAATCTGTATGACCAGTTCTTGCTCGCTTGTTCTTACGTTCCATATCTTACACCCATGATCCTGGTGATCTTTCTGATCTCATCTACAAAGCCTTGTGGGTCCTCTCCTACCTTTGTTCCGTGAAAGTCTGGAGGGTTCATCTGGGTGAAATACCGCACCCGGGCAGCAGCTACGGACCCATTTGTGGCTACTAGAAGCACCTGCTGGTTCACTTGATTGGTGACTGTTAGAGCAAGCAACTGAATGGCCGCCCTGAATTCAGCGGTAGACACAGTGTCGTCCTGAGGAACTGCCGAAGCTGGTGGAGTGGGTCTGTTGGCATTTCTGGCTCTTCGTCCATTTCCACGTCCAGGAGGCATTGTTCACTAAAAGGAAACAGGAAACGATTTAGACAGATGCCTTTGGAATTGGACTTTAATGCACAATAAAGAGCATGAAAAAAAGGGGTATTTTCCTAATAACATCTCGTAGCCTTCTCGTCATAAGTGTGGTGCACTTCACACCCATGCAAAGGACTCTACTCGATGCGGCTTTCAGACTTTCCGAGGATACTCTAAACCTAGTGCTCTGATACCAAGTTTTTCACGCACCGAGCCTACACCCTCGGCGTAACACGGTATTTGAAGCCACAAGTGACCTCAAGTCAATCCCTGGTCTATCATACACTAGCATTCTGAGTAAACATGCACAACGGAACTTTTAAGTAACAGATTTATCAGTTTAAAAAAATGTAAAGACTGAAAGAAGAGAAAGAAATAATATATCTGAAATATAATTCTGAAAAAAAACAAGTCTGGTCTGAAAGCCAACTACTGAGGAGTCACTGGGACAGGTCCCCAGCTAACTCTAAGTATAAACAAAACCATATCCAACTGAAGCAAATAAACAAAGCCCTCGAATGAGGAGGATTCACACTCTGATCTGTTGAAATAGAATGCTCTGAAACTGAAGTAACTATCTGTGCTGAATCTGAGAACCTGCAGCTGTATCTTGAAACAATACAACATGAAAAACATGTGTCAGTACTTTGAATGTACTGAGTAAGTGGGAAAACATACTAAATATAAAGTCTGAAATGAAATGACACGCCACGACCAACAAGTAAACTGAACTGAACTAGTGATATAATCTGAAATGGTCAAGATGACCCTGTCTGATAGTCAAGGACATGCCCTAAGTCTCAAACATTGAATCTGAGATACTGTACTGAACTGAGCTGCTTATTCTGATACTGGACTGGACTGACTAGTGAGAGAGTCTATAACCGACATATAACCATGTAAGCTAGACGTGGAGTCCGATGTATACACCCCATTGGTAGGACCCAATATACCTTGCCAGGGTTTAAAGACATGAATTGATGATCACAAAAATATCTGGTGCCAATCAGGCCAAGTAATACAATAACCTACGCTGGCAACGTAGTTCTACGAACTTGGCTATGCTTGAACCCCGGTCCATTCGGTGCTAAGTTCTACTCCAACTGGACAACCTAAACTGAAATACTAAGTTGATAGCTCAAAACTGGGGCCTAAGACTAGTCAGGGATGAATAACTACATGTACCCTGAGAGCTTATCGAACCATATTTTGAAACTGGCTTCTAAGACTGGCAAAGCTACTTCTTTAGAAGCATCATAACCGTCTACGGAATAACTAATAACTGAAATGGGGTCCTGGGGCTGTTCAGAGCTATAACTGATATCATGACCCCCTAATGGACCAAATAACTAAAATCTGAATCTGAGTCTGAAAGCTGGGAGGCACCATTGACACCTCAAAAATAAACTGGAGTGAAACTGATCAATTTACATTTTATGGACAACACTGAGGTTGCTAAATCTGAATGAAGCTAGACTAATATGATTCTGACTAAGACTAGACTGATAGAATTCTGTGTTCTAACTAACTAAATTACTAAGAAGCTAATAGATAATTTCATTCAGCGTACTAAAGTCATTCTGATTCATGGTATATTTACCCAACACATAAGAATAGCAATAAAATTCTAGGAATTCAACCCAAAGAATTCTTCATTCACTAGAGGGAATTTAACAAGTAAAAAATTACTCAAAAATTAGGGCTCAAATTCATTTTTGTAATAATACTGACAATTTGATGAGGAACTGATGAAGATTATATTAACAATAAGTATAAACATCATTTTGAGGGAAATCAACAAAAATAAACATAAATGCTTCTCATACTCGAAACCTCAGGGCTCAAAACTTATAGCAGAAATTGAGGAGGACTTTGGGGATGCAAAGGAAGGACAATCCCCTTGCTAAAACCCCACATACCTAGCTATATTTCTTCGGATAAAGAAGCTTGAAAGACTGAAGTTGGTGAGGAACCCTAGACTTCGCTTGAGAGTTCTTGAGAGGAGACTTCGATGTTTTCTTGAGAATTGAGAGTGGGGAATGAGGAATGGACAACTTTTCCCACTAAAATGTCTGAAACTGTAGCCAAAATGACGTAGTTTAGGGCTTGGGAGGATAGGAAATTACTAATTAACCCTTAGAAATTCGCTGGGAAAAATTGTCTGGTGTCCCTAACGGGTGACCTAACAACTTGTTACCAGGTCCAACGAGTCATTGGGTCCTCCCGTCAAGTTCATTGGAAAATTTCTACCGGCTCGTGATGGGCACATGACGAGTCATCATGACTGGGAACGACTCGTCGTGTCGTCCATCAGGTACACTAGTAAGAAAGTTAGAAGGGATTGGAAACGAAGGACCTGATGAGTCGTCACTGCTTATGATGACTCGTGGTGACCTTCCGTCAAATACGCTGTAAATTCCTCAAACTTCTATACTCCGGCATGGCAACAAGCAATGGGCAACTTAACGAGTCATAGGGCATGATAACGATTCGTGGGGTCGTCCGTTAGGAATCTGAAGTATATTCTTTGCATCCTTCACATGGTTGACCTGACGAGTCGTTGGGTCCTTTAACGACCCGTCAAGTTGGTCGTTATGCAACTTTTCTTATTTATGTCCCGAGTATTGATTTTGAGCTTCCGGTGCATTACACTTGCATACTCGGTAAATTCTACATACTGACCGCATACTCTATGATGTATCATTTTATGATACAAGCTCCAATGTTTAGACTCAGCCCTGTCACTAGCAAGTTTAAGAGTTACCATCTAGTCTCTTTTGGTGAGTCCTCATCCGTCGAGGGCCCCTTTCTATTTAGTTATGTTTAAGTATTTTTAGTTTCAGACTCAAAGAGTTAGTTGGGGTCTTGTCCCATCAGCTCATCAGACGTAGAGGCTTTTCTACATAGATTGTATTCAGCTCCAGACTCATGTTGTATGTTCAAATTTTACGTTATGTTTAGACTTTAGCTACAATTATTATGCTGGTATTCCTCTATATTTGATTGAGTTATAAGTTATGTTCATGCCATGGGTCGACTTGGAGTATCTCGGGGTTCCTTTTCCTATGACTCGATCCGAGCCCATGTTCGGGTCGTGACAAGGACTATATAAGTCCATTTGGTTGGTTATCCTTTTCTCATTTCTAGAAATTTCCAGCTGCAAAAACTCTCTCTAGACTTGTCCCAAATAGTTTTTGATGATTTAGGAGATATAAAATATTATTCAAGGTGGAATCGAAGGTCGAAAAGTCAGGAATCACGTGTAGCTTGCATTTTGGTGTCTTTTCTGGGATTTTGGTGGCTGTTTCATGGTTTTAAGCTATTGGTAAGCCTTCTTCCTTTGGTTTTACTTAGATTTTGAGGTTTATTAACGATATTAGTTTGTTTTCTCTTAGTTTCTACCGTCAAATTCATATAAATATTGTCGGTTAAGTTCCATTTGTCTTGTTTCTTTGATTAGTTTGTTGGCTGTGTTCTTGGTAGCATATTGGACCAACTTTAGGCAGTAGGTTCATGGTGTTGAAGGTTAAGGCTCATCTAGGCTTGAAGCAAAGATATGTTAGGCTTGTCCCTCCCTTTTTCGGCATGAATTCTATAGCCATTGTCGTAGGTTTCGACATGTGTGTCGGCTGTTTAGTGAAGCTTTGATTTATATTGTTATTTGACTATTGTGCTACTATTTATATGATGATAAATGTGTGTATGACGTTCTGGTTTTTTTGGTGGCTCAGGCTTGAGTGTGGAGAATCATAGTCATGGAAAATTGTTAGGCTCGTGTCGAGAGGTCGTGTGATTCTTGTAGAAAGTTATGGGATGTTTGTTTGAATATGATTACGTGATGATATTTTAAAGTGAATTATGGTTTATAGTTTTTAAGGTTTTGGTTGAGACGATCTTTTATTATATTTGAATTGGCGGTCGTGTCAGCTATGCCGATGGCGCATTGATGGCTGTGGGGACGCTTGGGTTGGTCTAGACGTGTCCCATGTTATTAGTAATGAGTAGAGTGTCTTGTGAGCTACTTGTAAAACTTGGGTATAAACTGGTTAAGATAGTAATCCTTAGCTCGGTTAGTGGCTCGTCGATGGACAACTAGACATGAAAGAATAGTACTGTGTTGTGATAATTGGTTGGTGAGGTTCGAGTGTCGGTTGTGCTTCTTTGAGCATATATTATTATTGTTTTTATTGTGAACATTGTTATTGTGTATGTGTGTTGTGTTTGAGGCCTTTGGAGAACGTGGATACCCTACACTGAGAGTTGGTCTTGCCAAGGGGTTGAGTCCAGAGGTTAGAACTATTGGCCTATTGTGGAGTTGAGTTTTCCTCCCATTGGGTCGTTCTGATACATGCAAGACCTATGGTGAGGTATATGCCTCTATAACGTCGTATATGTTTTTTCACACTCCACCTTGGGAGGCATGACTAGCACCTGGTGCCCTACTAGGACTTGATCTACTAAGCTGACTAAGCCTAAGCACCTCTGGTGCAGGGTTGGCTCTAACTCTAGAATCAAGAAAACAACGGGCTATATAGCGGCTGTAAATACAACCCCCGGCCGACACGGCCTATAGCCATATGTGAAAATAAATAGCTAACCAATGACAAGTAAACATATGGAGTCCTATGTGGGCTGACTAGTCCTCCGTGATATCTAGTTATAACTGTAGGGTAAAATCAGATACTAAACTGAGCTATGACCGACAAGGGCATCAATCAACAGCTACACAAGGCCCCACACGACCGATATCAACTAACCACAAGGAAATGATACAATCTGCAAGCCTCTAGGAGTAATAAGATGGTCAGGACAGGGCCCCGGCCTACCCATACTGTACAACCAAAAAGAAGTAAACCTCTATCACACAAGCTCCGGAAGAAAGGAGGTGATGGCTTTGTGCGGTTGACTGAAACTACGAGGGATCTGCTCCTCATTTATGCGTACCTGCAGGAAAGTAATGCAGCACCCCAAAAGAGGGCGTTAGTACCACAGGTACTGAGTATGTAAAGCAATAAACTTAAATGACTGGAACTAATAAATAGAACTGATAATAGCTGAAGTAAGGAAAACGGACTGAAGCTGACTGAAGTACTGGAATTAGGGCTAAACATAACTGTAATGAGGAGGGTAGTGGTCATACCTGACAAATGAGGCGTCTTACTGTATAACTATCAGTAACTAAATAAAACATAAACCTTATCTAGTCCCCATAAGTCGGAAGGTACAATCAGCACAGAACAACCTACCCGGGCCCCCATTAGCCCTACTGAGTACACCTCAATCTATATACCCCTATCCAGGTCATACTGAGTCAACTACCAGCTATAAGCGTCCTGCCGATCCCCTGGGTCTGCAACTAGGCCCTCTGGGCCCCTGACTATAGCTGTACCTGAGTTCGGAGGACTCCTATTATCTACACCCCACGTGTAAGCGCTCAGCGAGGGTGTGTTTAAGGCCAACCATGGCAAATATGAGGATCTGGCTCCCCATGTTCGTCCCTTGCAGATGGCATACCACTCCATAGAGCGACGTATCCTCGCCCCTGGCGGACGAGTCGACACAACTATTAACCTTGGGGCGGTCACGGAAGCTATAGAGGTAATCCAGCCCAAAAAAATACAATTACAAGTCTCAACTGATAACAACAACTACACATGATAACCTACTCATGACATGCTTTACTGAGATTCATATAGGATTACTATGCTGGAAAAGCTAACTTGACGAAAGAGAATGCCTTAACATACCTCAATCGCTGTTTACCGATTAACTGGCGAGTCTCGACTCGTGTTCAACTGCCCTTCTCAATTGAAATTAAGTTACTGGAAAGATAAGACTTGTTTAAACACTAAAATCAGTAAAAAGGAAAACTTTATATATAAATATTAACTATATTTCTAATTAAACAGAACACGGTCAAAACCTCGTTATTTCTCGAAAGTCTAGAAGGGAGAATTGCTTACTTTAAGCCTGGGATCGTATTGACACTAGTTTGGAACAATTCCAACAACTTTGGCTTGGCGAGACGATGATTCGCCGGGCGAATTTCATGAAACTAACTCCGTAGAAATGCTCCTTGTAGCCTTATACTTCGATACTCGACGTTAATTTGAATTTGGATGGTGTTTAGCGGCGTAATTGGTTGAAACTTATAATTCTCCTTCGTCCCTTCTCTGTTCTGGCCGAGTTAAATATGGAAATTAACATTAATTCTAAGGGTGAGGCCTATATATACTTGAAGCAGGATGCAAGGCAACGTGGCACGTTGGCCAACGCGCCGTTTCAGCTCCGTGCCACGTTGGCTAACGCGGAGGACCAGGCTCCGTGCCACTTTGCCCCACTGGCAACTTGGTTCGGCCTCCTCTCGCGAAATCCCAACTTAGCACTTGTTCAGCCTTACCCTAGGCCCTTTCCTCGTACGTATGGCACTCTAAAATACTTAACCAACATACGAATAGGCTGATTAAACGTTAAAAAACTTACAGGGTGTAACATCCTCCCCCCTTAAGAACATTCGTCCTTGAATTTAACTTCTACTTCCAAGAACCTTAACCTTGCAAATACTTATTTTGGAAAAATTTTGGCAGAGTCTCCCTTGTAATATAGACTATCCAAAAACTCTGAAACGCAGAAAAGTCCAATACAGGTACTCCACACAATACTATGGAATTCATTTCGCAATAGGCTAAAATCAACTACTCCACATATACATGTATATAATGCAACTTATGAAACAACAACATACCTCTAGCTGCACAATCTGACTAAGTCTGAAATAACTGAGGATATCTGGTTTTCATATCATCTTCTGCCTCCCAGGTCATCTCCTCTCGGTTCTTATTTCGCCATAACACTTTAACAGAAGCAACATCTTTAGTTCTTAGTCTGCGGATCTGCCGGTCTAGTATGGCTACTGGTGCTTCTTCATAAGCTAACTCCTCAATGACTTGGACGTCTTGGACTGGAATAATCCGGGAGGGATCTCCTATGCACTTCCTCAGCATTTGATACATTAAAGACTGGGTGAACGGATTCTAATTCTGGAGGTAAATCCAATTCATATGCCACCTGGCCTATCCTTCGGAGAATCTGATAAGGCCCAATAAACCTCAGGCTGAGCTTACCTTACTTACCAAATCTCATCACACCCTTCATCAGTGAAACCTTCAGAAATACCCAATCATCCACATTAAAATCTAAGTTCCTTCGCCGCACATCAGCATAAGATTTCTGGCGGCTCTGAGCAGTCAACAGACATTCCCTGATAAGCTTTACTTTCTCTTCTGACTGATGAATAATGTCTGGCCCAATCAATGCTAATTCTCCTACCTCAAACCAACCAGCTGGAGATCTGCACTTCCGCCCATAAAACGCTTCATAAGGCGCCATCTGAATCGCTGAATGATAACTGTTTTTATAGGAAAATTCAATTAGCGGTAGATGCTCATCCCAGCTGCCTCCAAAATCTAACACACATGCTCGTAACATATCCTTGAGCATCTGGATGGTGCGTTCTGCCTGTCCGTCTGTCTGAGGATGGAAGGTTGTGCTCAGGTTGAACTGCGTCACCAGGCCCCTCTGAAAAGATTACCAATACTTAGCTGTAAACTGTGCCCCTCTGTCAGAGATAATTGATAGCGGAACACCATGCAATCAGACTATTTCTCTAATATACAACTTAGCATAATCTTCGACTAAAAAGGTAGCCCTTACTGGCAGAAAGTGAGCTGATTTTGTCAACCTGTCAACAATTACCCAGATAGAATCACATTTACGCCTGGTACAGGGTAACCCTACTACAAAATCCATATTAACTGCCTCCCATTTCCATAAAGGCACCGCTATATCCTGTGTCAGTTCACCTGGTTTCTGATGTTCAGCTTTCACCTGTTGGCAATTGGGACATTGAGCTACGAATTCTGCTATCCCCTTTTCATTCCAGGCCACCGGTAAATCTCTTTTACATCATGATACATATTTGTAGAACCTGGATGGAGAGAGTAACGGGCATAGTGTACCTCGCCCATAATTTGCTGGCGAAGCCCTGCCACGTTTGGAACACAGAGGCGATCCCTGTATCTTAAAACTCCATCCTCGGTTAACTGGAAATATGTCACTTCCCCTCGCTGGACCCTATTTCTGAGCTGAACCAGGCTAGGATCTTCATACTTTCATTTTTTCACTTCCACCACCAATGATGACATTGCGGTATGCTGAATTACCGCACCATTGTCTCCTGATTCTACTATACGAACGGCTAAACTGGCTAGCTGATGCAATTCTCGGGCCAATTCCTGCCGCTCGGGCTGTAAATATGCTAGGATTCCCATGGATTTGCGGCTAAGGGAATCTTCTACAACATTGGCCCTTCCTGGGTGATATAAAATATTAACATCATAATCCTTTAAATGCTCCAACCAGCGACGCTGCCGCAAATTCAACTCTTTCGGGGAGAAAATATACTGCAGGCTTTTGTGATCAGTGAAAATATCTACGTGGACACCATACAGGTAGTGTCTCCATATTTTCAAGGAATAAATCACCGCGGCTAACCCCGGGTCATGGGTAGGGTAGTTCTTCTCATGCTTCCTCAACTGCCTGGAAGCATATGCAATCACCTTACCATGCTGCATCAATACAACTCCTAACCCAACACCCCAAGCTTCACAATAGACTGCATAACCCTCTGTTCCTTCTGGCAATGCTAGCACTGGTGCCAATGTCAATTTGTCTTTCAGTTACTGAAAGCTCTGCTCACATGCCTCAGTCCAATGGAATTTTGCTGCCTTCTGCGTCAGTTTGGTTAAAGGTGCTGCTAAAGTGGAAAATCCTTCCACGAAC
>JACEIK010005721.1:0-104396 GCA_018107945.1 Datura stramonium
ACTCCTACTCTCCTTTTTCCAATAGGCTAGCTGCCTATTGCAGGAGTTCCTCACCTTAAAGGACACCAGATTATAGTCGTGTATGATTAATGTTGGATCCAAAAATAGACAAAAAGAAAATTAAAATATCCTGTGTTTGATAGCTATTAATGTCATTCATTTTAAGTACTCTTACTCTCCTTTTTCCAATAGGCTAGCTGCCTATTGCAGGAGTTCCTCACCTTAAAGGATACCAGCTTATAGTCGTGTATGATTAATGTTGGATCCGAAAATAGACAAAAAGAAAATTAAAATATCCTTTGTTTGATATCTATTAATGTCATTCATTTTAAGTACTCCTACTCTCCTTTTTCCAATAGGCTAGCTGCCCATTGCAGGAGTTCCTCACCTTAAAAGACACCAGCTTATGATCGTGTATGATTAATGTTGGATCCGAAAATAGACAAAGAAAATTAAAATATCTTGTGTTTGATATCTATTAATGTCGTTCATTTAAGTACTCCTACTCTCCTTTTTCCAATAGGCTAGCTGCCTATTGCAGGAGTTCCTCACCTTAAAAAGGACCTGAAAGCATAGTGGGTGCATGATTAATGTTGGATCGAAAATAGACAAAACGAAAATTAAAATATCCTGTGATTTGATATTTATTAATGTCATTTATTTAAGTATTACTCCTACTCTTCTTTTTTCCAATAGGCTAGCTGCCTATTGCAGGAGTTCCTCACCTTAAAGGACACCAGCTTATAGTCGTGTATGATTAATGTTGGATCCGAAAATAGACAAAAAGAAAATTAAGCTATCTTGTGTTTGATATCTATTAATGTCATTCATTTTAAGTACTCCTACTCTCCTTTTTCCAATAGGCTAGCTGCCTATTGCAGGAGTTCCTCACCTTAAAGGACACCAGCTTATAGTCGTGTATGATTAATGTTGGATCCGAAAATAGATAAAAAGAAAATTAAAATATCTTGTGTTTGATATCTATTAATGTCATTCATTTTAAGTACTCCTACTCTCCTTTTTCCAATAGGCTAGCTGCCCATTGCAGGAGTTCCTCACCTTAAAGGACACCAGTTTATAGTCGTGTATGATTAATGTTGGATCCGAAAATAGACAAAAAGAAAATTAAAATATTGTGTGTTTGATATCTATTAATGTTAGTTCATTTTAAGTACTCCTACTCTCCTTTTCCAATAGGCTAGCTACCTATTGCAGGATCCCTCACCTTAAAGGACACCAACTTATAGTCGTGCATGATTAATGTTGGATCCGAAAATAGACAAAACGAAAATTAAAATATCCTGTGTTTGATATTTATTAATGTCATTTATTTAAGTACTCCTACTCTTCTTTTTCCAATAGGCTATTGCCCTATTGCAGGGTTCCCTCACCTTAAAGGACACCAGCTTATAGTCGTGTATGATTAATGTTGGATCGAAAATAGACAAAAAAGAAAATTAAAAATATCTTGTGTTTGATATCTATTAATGTCATTCATTTTAAGTATTCCTACTCTCCTCTTTCCAATAGGCTACGCCCTGTGCGGGAGTTCCCTCACCTTAAAGGACACCAACTTATAGTCGTGTATGATTAATGTTGGATCGAAAATAGACAAAGAAAATTAAAATATCTTGTGTTTGATATCACAATAATGTCATTCATTTAAGTACTCCTACTCTCCTTTTTCCAATAGGCTAGTGCCTATTGCTGGGGAGTTCCTCACCTTAAAAGGTCACCGGCTTATAGTATTGTATGATTAATGTTGGATCGAAAATAGATAAAAGAAAATTAAAATATCTTGTGTTTGATATCTATTAATGTCATTCATTTTATGTACTCCTACTCTACTTTCAATAGGCTAGTGCCTATTGCGAGTTCCCTCACCTTAAAGGACACCGACTTATAGTCGTGTATGATTAATGTTGGATCCGAAAATAGGTAAAAATTAAAATATCCTGTGTTTGGTATCTATTAATGTCGTTCATTTTAAGTACTCCTACTGTCCTTTTCCAATAGGCTAGCTGCCTATTGCGGGAGTTCCTTAAAAGACACCAGCTTATAGTCGTGTATAATTAATGTTGGATCCGAAAATAGACAAAACGAAAATTGAAATATCTTGTGTTTGATATCTATTAATGTCATTCATTTTAAAGTACTCCTACTCTCCCTTTTTCCAATAGGCTAGTTGCCTGTGCCGGGGATCACCTTAAAGGACACCGGCTTATAGTCATTATATGATTAATATTTGAATCCGAAAATAGATAAAAGAAAATTAAAATATCTTGTGTTTGATATCTATTAATGTCATTCATTTTAAGTACTCCTACTCTCCTTTTTCCAATAGGCTAGGCGCCCATTAGGAGTTCCTCACCTTAAAAGGACACCAGTTTATAGTCGTGTATGATTAATGTTGGATCCAATAGACAAAAAAGAAAATTAAAATATCGTGTGTTTGATATCTATTAATGTCATTCATTTTAAGTACTCCTACTCTCCTTTTTCCAATAGGCTAGTTTGCCTATTGCGGGAGTTCCTACAGCAAGAACACTAGCTTATAGTCGTGTATGATTAATGTTGGATCCGAAAATAGACAAAAGAAAATTAAAAAATATCTTGTGTTTGATATCTATTAATATCATTCATTTTAAGTACTCTACTCTCCTTCCTCACCTTAAAGGACACCAAATTATTGTCGTGTATGATTAATGTTGGATCCAAAAATAGACAAAAAGAAAATTAAAATATCTTGTGTTTGATATCTATTAATGTCATTCATTTTAAGTACTCCTACTCTTCTTTTTCCTATAGGCTAGCTTCCTATTGCAGGAGTTCCTCACCTTAAGGACACACCAACTTATAGTCGTGTATGATTAATGTGTTAAAGTGGGTTAAGTCCCATTGGTTGGGGAATGGACTGATGGTTTGTTTGTGGACTTGGGCCAATCCTCCCCCCATGAGCGCTTTTGAGACAGTTAGGCAGTGTCATATCTTTACATGGTATCGAGCCAGTCCATTCCCATTTGATTCTAGTCACACGCGATCGGAACACAGGTGTGAAGAGAGTGTTAAAGTGGGTTAAGTCCCACATTGGTTGGGGTATGGACGATGGTTTTGTTTATATGGACTTGAGCAGTCTCCTCTCTGTGAGCTAACTTTGGAGTTGAGTTAGGCACATGTGTCATTTCTTTACATAATGTTGGATCAGAAAAAGACAAAAAGAATTAAAATAGCCTGTGTTTGATATCTATTAATGTCGTTCATTTTAAGTACTCCTACTCCTTTTTCCAATAGGCTAGCTGCCTATTGCGGGGAGTTACTCACCTTAAAGGATACCGGTTTATAGTTATTATTATGATTAATGTTGGATCCCGAAAAATAGACAAAAGAAAGTAAAATATCCTGTGTTTGATAGCTCTTAATGTCATTCATTTTAAGTACTGCTACTCTCCTTTATCAACTCAATAAGGTATATTAAAAATATTTATTATATATAACAAAAAAAGAAAACATTTTTAAAATTTTAATATTTAGAAAAAAAAATTAACGCGTAAATTATTTTTTTTTGGTTGGTTTTTTGTTTTTTTTAATATTATTATTATATATATTTAAATAATTATCAATTAATATAAATATTAACTTAAATTATAATTTTTATTAATTATTTTAAAGCTAATATATAAATCTCAAATAAAGAAAAACAAGGAGAGTAATTAACGTTGGATCCGAAAAGGGAAAAAACAATTAAAATTCTAATCAGTTTCTTTTTTCCTTTTCCAGATTCAATGTTAATCATAATTCATACCTGACTGTCAAATATGGCTTCGTAAATGCAAATAAATAAATAAATAAACCCAATCCAATTTCATTTTTTTTTAATAAAAAATCCAATTTCAAGTTTTCAACTTACATTTATCTAAAAGTTGATCACATGGGGGAGACAAAGGTAACTATTCACTTGGGGATCGTCTGATAGCTTGTGACTTACACAAGTATTAAGGTTGAAATAATCTGAGATCTCCTTTAATTTGTAGTAATTTCTTTTTGTATACTTTAATTAAGCATCAAAATTTATTGTAAAATATTTTTATTATACTTCTACATTTATATGTTGAACAGGAATTTGCACTTTGTGTATTTTCGAGCGTTTTATTACGTAGTCACATAGAATATATCATCTTTTTTATTTATATACATAAATATCAATTAAAACAAACCTAAGGTCTTACAACTTATTGAGGCTAAGCTGTATTAGTTGAATAAGGTAGCATGATTAAGGGATTGTTTGATAGCTAGTTAGAATTATGCCAAGGCAATAGTATTACATAGATTAATTATAAAGGGAATCTATATATAATTTTATCATTCTATTATTAGTTATTTTCATCTTTTATTTATATAAATAATATATAAAATTCTCTTGTAATTTATACATATAATAATTATGCGAATTTCTAAATTATCAAATCTAACACTATTAGTTTTATATATAGTAAAAAAAACTCATCAAATATGGTATTATAACAACATCTAATACATGAACAACTCTCTAAATGGTTAATCATCTGCGTAATAGGCATTTGAAAACACCGGCAACTTTTTTGCTAGTCAAAATTGTCTAGCAGAAACACTTCATATATTTAGGTGTTCAATCGGAATAAGCCTTTATAATTTGAGCAAACAAACTTTACAAGTTTAAAGGGCTACAAGTGTTATTAACAGAAATCAGATACACATGATTTATTATTTACATATTAGTTATTTCGTTCTATCTTGCATAAAATAATATACAAATTGACTCATAATACATGAAATCTTAAAATAATTACCGAACACCGTACTTTGTGTTTTGAATTATATATCAAGCAACTAAAAGAGTACCAAATATAATATTAGCTATACTAATTTTAATGCATGAATTTAGTTCCTTCCTAACAAGCAATCAAACGAACCCTGAGAAAATGATCCAACTTTTAAAGGTTGGTTTAACTTTGACCCTGCAATATTACAATGAACATAAATAGTTCTTTTTAAGTTTACAAAACAAGGACACTCGATTACCAAACAAAAGTTTGTTAAACTTTACGTCCTCAAAAGGGCTATTTGACTAATCCTATAGACAACAGCCTACAACACAACAAATTCCACACCAATACAGTGAACTGCAAAGGATGCATTATTGTACTGCACAAGAAGTTGCATTTTATAATCACACAAAAACAGAATCTCTGTACTACTACTCTGTGCTTGGATGCAACCCACTATCTTGAAATGGTCCTCACACCTCTGTTTGCCTCTTGGACACAAGAAAACCAACAAAACGAGTCCCTGTGTAAATGAAATAATATCAATCCTCTTAGGTGAAACTTGACAATAAATAACAAGGACAAGAAAAAGAATAATCAGGGCAAAGTTAAACAAGACTTAAAAAGTGAACTAAACTTACGGTTAAGATCCCTATACAGAGTTCTGAATAGGGTTCTTCTTGCTACTAAAGATGTTCCATATCTTCTGCTTGTTTCTTGCAACAAGAAAAACATATAGGCACCCAGAAAGGACAGGCAAAAAGCAGCAACAATCTGGAGAGGGTAAAAAACCGGAATGACAGGGAATAAACACTTCATAATCACCTGATGTAAAGCTTTCCACCACCGGCCAGATTTTCCTGTAGTACACGCCATTCAACAGCCATCTCATATTTGATTGTGTTACTCTGAGGTAGTGTGATGTTGATACTGCTTTTCTCTTTACAAGAAAATTGGACTATGAAAATTGGATCATCAAATAGCAAATTAAGGGAGAGGAGGTTATTTGTGCAGTGAAATACGTACCATTTCTTATCTTATACTTTTGAAATTTAATTTTTCCAATTGACAGATGGCCAGGAAGCCTCTACTTTCGGGCTCCGGTATAGTTCCTCTCTGAGCAACAACCGGCCTTAACAAGACATAAACAACAGTAACATTATCTCCCTCACCTTAATTCTTTTCGTATTTCATTCAGCTTTTTTCCAATAAAAAAGTAATCACAAAAGTTCCTAAATCCAAGATATTCAAATAAAGGTCATTGTTAAGAAGCACAAGCTTAGCTATCATGGCTGAGGGTTTTCATCATTTCTTTTTCCAGTAAGAAGCACAAGCCTCTATCATGGATGAGATTTACATCATTTTTCTTACTTCCTCCACAGTGCACACAGGCGGAGAGGCTTATTGGAGGAAATGGAATAGAATAAAAGATTCCTGGCGCATCAGAAGAGTACAACTCAACAAAAGCTTGTTTCATGGCATGGGTTCATGAAGTCAGCACCAAAACCTAAACTAATTCTATTACCTTTGAGAAATTATTCTCCACAATCATTCTCTACGCTGACAAAACCCAGTACCTGATATGGTACAACCTGCCATGACAAATCATCAGGTATAATTACATAGACAAAGCTGACAGTGACAATTACACATGATAACTACTAGGCTGCTGATAGTTTTCTAGGACAAGAACAAAGATACTATCACACCATCATAATCAGTGTTTTCAAAAATGTTTTCTGAGAAATTCCCAGGAGAGCCCAGGAAAGCGGGCTAAAATGGCACAGAGACTGATTGGTAGAGCGCCTACCGTGGGGGATAAGTTCCAAGCTTTCGAGCGTTCGCTTAGGCATAGGTCTCAATCTTCTAGGTGTTCATTTGGGACATAAACAGAGAACTTCAAAGTGAAATGAAATTGCTTTATAAGTTATTTTAAACTTAAAGTACTCAAAAGTTAGCTAATGGTAAATTCTCAAACTAACCAAAAATAAAATAAAATTAAAATTAAAAAAATTCAACAGTTAAAAGGCATATTTAAATTGATAAGACTAATTTCATAATCCTATGTCCATGCCATACCCAAGAGAGCAAGTTTCAAGTATCTTGGGTCCGTAATTCAAAAATATAGGGAAATTGATGATGATGTCGCATAACATATTGGTGTGGGGCGGGTGACATAAAAGCTTTCACCTTCGGGATGCGTGCGATAAAAATATGTTGTCAAAGCTTAAAAATTAAGTTACTGAGTGATAGATGAAGATAGCAGAGATGAAGATGCTTAAATGAATGCGTGGCACACTAGGAGAGATATGATTAACAACGATACGGGGCCGGATAGGAGCGACCTCCACGGCGGACAAGATGAGGAGAGGAGGTTGAGGTGGTTCGGACATGTGAAAAAGAGGATGCAAGGATGCGCGGATTAGAAGGTATGGAAGATTTTGTTGCAGGTTAGGAGAGGTAAAAGTAGTCCGAGAAAGAATGGAGGGGGAGGGTTGGTTAGAGAAAAAGACTTGGCACAACTTCAACTTACCAAGGACATGAACCTAGATAGGAGAGGTATGCGGTGAGGATTAGACCAGCAGGTTACTAGGTAGTGAATATTTTAATAATTATGTAATTTCTTATTCTTACGTATTTACTATTTGTTTCATTTGCTTTGTATCTTGTATTTAGTTATTATATTTTTCTTGCAACCCTGCTCCGATAACATTCCTTTTTAGCCGAAGGTCTATCGGGAATAACTTATCTACCACACAAAGTTAGGGGTAAGATTTGCATACATCTATCCTTCTCGGACCCGTATGGGATTTCTTTGGGTATGTTGTTGTTGTTAATTTCATAACGCTTTCTCTTTGTCATTTACAAACAACCCGGTTGCTTTTCGCTCTTTCAATCATTTTGGTATCACTCTAATTCAAATACTATTTTGAGGCTTTATTCCAAGAAACACTCTACCACAAAAAGGTAGGGGTAGGGTGCAGTACACCCTAACTGTTACACCCCGTAAATTCTCGACATATAGATGGCCTATTCGCATGTTGGTTAGAGTTTTGAATGCCATACATGCTAGGGAAAAGGCTTAGGGAAAGACCGAGATAGGAGATTCATCGAACCATCGAGGGAGGAGCCGGGGCAGAGCCCCTCCGCGATGGCAACCGGAGAGGAGGCCTCCGCGTTGTGTGTGTCAGAGGCCTGTCCGAATATCCCAAGTATAAAAAGCCTCCAACTTCGGTTTTAATGATATAATTCATAAATTTGAAAGCCGAGAGCAGGAGAACGAGTTTCTTAATAATATTAATCGTTCGATTACACGCCCATCAAACACGGTCCAAACTCAAATTAACTCCAGATACCGAGGTATTAGCGGCGGGGAGCATTCCTGCGAATTTAGTTTCGTGAAATTCGGTGGGCGAATCGTAGTGCTATCGAGTTAAGGTAAGTGGAATTGCTCCAAAGTGGTGTCAATATACTCCTGGCCACAAGGTGAGGTATTTCCCGTGGACTTTCGAGAAATAGTGAGTTTTCATTGCGTTTTTCGATAAGCCAAAGTTTGGGCTATATATATGTAGAAGTGATATTTTCTTTCCGAATATTAGCGTATTCAGTGCTAATTGATATATATAGATACGAGTTGGGAGAAATAGCAGAAGTACTAATCAAGCTACACTTGATTAGTCAGAAATCGAAGCGAAGGTATGTAAAGCTAGTTCCCTTCGGCAAGTTAGTAATTCGGTATAGCAAATAGCGTGAACTATAGAAGAAAGGATTCATAAGTGAGTGAGTCAGTATGAATCCTAGCAAGCATGTTTTATAATATTATGATAGATTCAAAATAAAGTTAGTAAAAGCAATACCCAGGAGCAGTCGAGGATAATATCTCGAATGTGAGTATAGCTCGAAGTATGAGAATCGGTTTAATGCGAAAGAGCTCTCGGAATAAGAAATTAGAGTACAGATAGTATTTTCATATCGAACATACTTGCTATATGTGATTGTGTATGTTGAGACCTGTTTATTATATGAGCCTAGAGCTTCCTTGCGCGGGGTTAATAGGCGTGTCGGCTCGCCCGCTAGGGGTGAGAGGACGTCTCTCTACGGAGCGGCCTGCCGTCCGCAGTAGGACAAGATGGGATGCAACATTCCCCATATCAGGCTGATCAGCATAGCAGTATAGCTTACCCCTGTGTCGAGCGCTTCTTGGGGGCAGTTTACGGTTACAAGATACAGTTACGTTTACGGACACGAGTCCTCGGACTCAGATCAGGTCACCGTCAGGGCCCAGAGAGCCCAAGCTGCATACCCAGGGAGCCGGTAAAGGTGCTCGTAGTTAGTAGGCGAGTGGAGTGATTTACTTTTGGATGGTTTTGACCCGGTAAAGAGTATATAGATTGTGTGTTGGTTGGCACCTTAGGCTTATGGGGCTGGTATAGGTCTTTGTATGTTCTATATATGTATATACATGATATCTATTAGCTGATAGACAGCAGGTCGCCTCGACGACAGGTATGCTTCTACTTTACCTTCTGATGCAGATAAGCTTATTTCAAATTCCGCCGGAGTTCGGAACAGTTTCGGAATGCTACATTCGAAATTACTAGTATTGTTGTTTATATTGAGTTGTGTTGAGTTTCTTCCTACTCGGTACCAATGGTACTGGCGCCCGTTTAGGGCGCTGCATTACTGCCTGCAGGTACCTATGAGGCAGGCGATCCTCATGGTAAGCCAATATAAAGTGTCAGCTCCTGTCATCCGAACTTGATATTCAAAGGTTTATATCATTTTCTTTTGTTGTATAATACGGGTAGGTCGGAATTTTTGTCCGACCATCTTATCAGTATTCTTAGAGGCTTGCAGATTGTGCATATATCTCCCTGTGGTTAGTTGTGCGGTCGTGTGGGGCCGTGCGTATGTTTAGTTTTTATGTTGACCGTGTGAGGCCTTATCCAGTTAGTAGTGGTGGCCTTGCCGGTCACGTAGCTTTTCAGCATTTGTTATATTGCTTTAGAATAACTAGACAACATGGTGGCCTTGTCAAACCCGCATAGGATTTCCCTATGAATGTGATTCTGGTTAGCTGTTGTCTTACAGGCGGCTATAGACTAGCCGGCCCGAGAGTTTGCTGTTGCAGCCGCTATATAGCCGTTGATTCTATGAATCTGAGGTAGAGCCAACCAGGCACCAGAAGTGCTAGGCTCAGTAGTCTAGCAGTCCAGATCCTAGTAGGCCACCAGGTGCCAGTTATAAACCCCAAGGCGGGGCGTGACACTAACCTTCTCGGACTCCACTTGTGAAATTACATTGGGTATGTTGTAGTTGTTAATTTCATAACCCTTTTTATTTGTCATTTACGAGTAAATACTTGCTTTTTAGCTCTTTCAATAGTTTTGGTATCACTCTAATTCGGATACTATTCTGAGGCTTTATTCCAAGAAATATTATCTATGATATAACAAGTGTTGTGATTTGTTTTTTCTGATTTTAGGTTTCAAAAAAGAACTTTATACTATTAGGAACTATCATTTGCTCTAAGGGGTCATTTGGTAGGGATGTATTAGAAAAAATTATTTATGCATTAGCTTTGAGTATTATTAATACCTCTTGGTATACACTCTATTTGATGTTTATGTTACGTATAACTAATACATGGAAAATCATATTATTAGGATTGCAAGAGATTTTAATGCATGCATTAATTGGCTGAAGATACAATTGTTCCTCAAAACCTTTACCCTTACTTTCCTTTGTATTTGTGAAGGGTACTTTGTAAACAAATTTTTTTTTGAAATTATGCAATGCATGTTCTTTTTAATATACCGATGAAGCAGTGCAAATAATCTCATCGTACTAACACCCCTATTCAGCTTTTATTCTTATATACATACCAATGACCCCTAAATATGTCCAATCACAACCATGCTATAAGTGTAATGCATCTTTCACTTTTCCAAGCATGAAAAAGAAAATCATATTGTAAAGTTTCTGCACATATTAGCATATGGTTATATTCCCCATAGTTTTATAATTTTCTTGAATTTCCTACCATTTAATGTAATTTTACTTTTTTATAGTTTATATGCTTATAATATCAATTTATAAAATATAAAAACAATATATACATGGAACACTCCACATCTCAAGGCTTACGCGTTACGCCTACCTCCGGTACACAAAACGTCTCGTCTCCGGTTCACACCTTTTAAAAGAACTTATAGTAATAGCTATAACTCATATCATCAAGGGCTTCCAAAACCAATGCGCAGAGCATAGTTTGTCAAGAAACAGATGCTAACTACCAAGGTGTATGACAAAAAAAATTCATAAAAATATCTTATCAACAAGACATCAAGGGTCCAGACAAAACTTGCCAAATCAATCACGGTACCTTCCATCACCTAACATAAAAGGCATCTCCTTTTCAACTCAGTAGTGGCAGTTTTGCAGCCTCACTTGATTTGAAGATAACAAATACTTTCCTGAAGGTTCATTAAAATAAAAAGCATTTGCATTCACTGAGAAAAAACCTCCCTCAATTTTAATTTGTTTGTGTAGTTTTGACTTGGCATTGAGTAAAAAAATAAAAATAAAAGAGACTTTTGAATCTTGTGGCCTTAACTAAAATGTGTGCCAAAATATCATTTATGTACATGGTCTTAAATATACAATGTAATGTATGGTGTAAAGTTACTATATACATAAAGGACAATTTTTTAAATAGACTAAAAAGAAAAACAAACAAACAAATTGAAATGAGAATGTACTTCTACTCAGTGATTGAAGATCCCGACAGCTTACCGGTAAGTTGGAGAAGGTGTTATGCTGCACCATTTTGCACTAACCTTTTGCTCCAAGGCATGCCAGACAATATCTGGTACAATTGATGAGAACTCCAGAAAGATAAATGATGATACATCAGACATACAATTCATTAAGTCTGAAGGCAATTTCGTGTTTAAGAGCTTTAAATAATTATTTAGGCCAGCTCATAGTAGTATCTAGGTCAACATATGCACCTCAAACTAATTAACTAAGCAACAAGACTGAAAAGCATATTGCCAAGGTAATTTTGGCCCAAGCTCGAGATAGGGTAAGATGGCTCAAACCATAAGATGGGCTTCTAATCCTAGACCTTCAAGTTGTTAGTCTTATGTCTCAACCACTAGAGCATTTCCTTTTGACACAAATTATTAGGTTTTCTTTTAGGTTTTTTAAAGCACTTCAAATTGCTTTAGCATCAAACCGCTTTTCAAATGAGGAAATGGAAGTATATGAATAGCTGAGAAACACATCTAGCACCTACTAGAGAAACTCTGAAATCAGCTAATCTAAATATCCCTTCTCAACTATCTCTGTTTTGTACTTTAGTTAAATCTCCAAAAAATGCTTATTTTGAAATTACTTGTTTGCGATGTAGTTCCATAAATATTTTAAGAGAATAGCAGTTTCTGTTTTGATCAAATCATTTGGCATTGCCTTTGTCAAGATTACTAAAAACCATTGACTTGTCAAAATTCACGTTAAAATTTGTACTCCTCTATTCCAATTTATGTGATGTAGTTTGGCTTGGTATGGAGTTTAAGAATTAGGAAAAAACTTTTTGAAACTGTGGCTTTTCATGCTATAACATTTGTGTGGTTATAGGACTTTTGGAACTTGTGGTCTTTTAAACATATAGGTGCTATAAAAGGTTTCTTATTAAGGAAAAATGAAAAGGTTAAATTAAGAGGATAAGACAGTTTTTCAGATAATTGCAAATGCTGATAGGAGTAACTAGATTGACAAACTGGTAGTTGATAGGGAGAAAAATTGAGGCAGCTGATATTTAAAAAAAACATTTTCTACAACAAGGAAACAGGAATTGAAAAAGCTTTCACTTGGTTAAATGGGAAACTTAAACTATTTCCAAAAAACAAGGTGGCTTAAAATCAGAAATCTGAGGAAACAAAACAAGTCTCATAATGAAATGGCTCTGGAGATTACCAAAGGAGGAGCAAACTATATGGGCTAATGTGGTGATGGAAAATACAAAGGTTTTGGAAGGCCAAGGTAACTAAACCCTATAGAACTAATTTGTGGAAGTCAATTAGGAATTTGTTGCCTGATTTTGCACAAAAGCTCAACTTAACATGAAGGATGGTACGAGGATAATGTTTTGAGAGCAACTACTGGGAAGTGGCAACGGAAACAGTTATCTGACATTTTTAGCAGACTTGGCACGGTGCCACCTTGATGATTTGGTCCATGCAAGGATGAGACTGACTTTTAGAAGGCTTTGTGCAAAACTGGGAAATAGACATGTCAGTAGATTTCTATGGCACATTAGATCAATACAATGGAGTACGGGAGGGGAAGATACTGCTTACAAGGATCTGAATCAGGTGGGATCTGACGTTGGATCTACAGACATGGAAATTAATATGGAAAATAAAAATTCCATATAAAGTGGATATTTTTACTTGGTTGGTATTGAAAGATTCCAGTTTTCAGTTCTAACTCACGAGAGTTAAGGAGAAGGGAATTCATTTGTGCTCAATATGTTATTTATCTGGGAAAAATTCAGAGACAGTTGAAACTGCTTTTACATTGCAAAGTGACCATGCAATTATTTGATTTATTTAGTTTAGAGGTATAAGGAGACAATGCCGGGTAGTAGAACCTCTGATGTTCTGAAAAGCTGGAATTCAGAGGGGAATAGCAACATAAACAAAGATAAATGAAGAATTGTCCCCGCAACAATTTTGGTGGGCAATTGGGAAAGGAGAGAACTCTAGGTGTTTGAAGATACTAGTAGTTCAATGAAAAAGGTCCCACATCGATGATTAATGAGATAGGTGGTCTCCTTATAATTTGGGCACTCCTCCCTCAGAAGCTAGCTTTTGGAGTTGAGTTAGTTCCAAAGTCCAATTCTTTACATGGTATCAGAGCAATGACCCATCTCACCCGAATTGAGCCCCCAAATTAAATTTATGCACTTTCCAGATCTCCCGGTACTGGGCGTGAGGAGGAGTGTTAAAGAATGAAAAAATTACGTCAGTGATTAATGAGATGGGTGATCTCCTTATGTGAACTTGTAATCCTCCCTCTGGCTAGCTTTGCCAGGGTTGAGTTAGGCGAGTCCATTTCTCCTTACAAAGGATTAAGGCAATTGTTTTCTTATATTTTTGTTGTTGGTGTAAACCAAGAGTATATATCAGTTTCATTATAAACATCCTAGGGTTCTTGTGAGATGAAATGGGCCTTAGTTGGTTTGTCTCTAGTTTATTCTTTTGGTTTGGATCCAGGTAGAATCTTAAGAATATTCTATAGAATAGATGTAAATATAGCAAGTAGCTTGATTTATACTGATTATAATTAGGTATTGATTGGTTTAATTTATACTGATTTTCTTTAAGATATGTAAACTCCCAGCTATTTAAACCCGGCTATTTAACCCAATCGCTTGAGGAATAATCAAGGCGAGTTTTCTCTTATTTCTCTTCCAATTCACATGAGGTATCAGAACCTAGTTAAGGTCCTTCAGCATTGAAGAAATTTCAAACTCATTTTTTCCAACTCATTTTTTTGGCTGTTCAAACAATCTCTATCTTGAAGGGGTCGTGATCAAACCAACACCACCAGAGACTCTAACCCTGAGGCGCAAGCAAAAACCAGTAAGCTTTGCCACCACCAGCCATCTCATGCATCGATCAAAAGCTATCAAATTCCGGTGACTATTTCTGTTTTCCAAATTCCGGCAACTGTTTGCTTCCAACACTACGCAAATTGCAAAATTTCCAGATTGATAACATCTACATTATGTCCCTCAATTCATCTATTTTAGTTCTAAACTTGTGGTTTCAAGTAACTAACCACTATCACCACTGAACCCTTGATAGGTAGTGCGAACTACTTATCTTGGTCTTTCTCTGTTCAACTATGGTGCAAGGGACGAGTTCGAGACCTTTGTTAAACAAGCTAACGATGTTGATGAAAAGAGAGGCCGAACAGGAGAAGGTGATGTTAAATTGAGTAGTTTATTATGGAAATTTGTTGATTCAAGTTGATGTCGTTGTTTCGACCATTCCAAACCTGCTTCTTGGTTTGGGAAAAGGCTCGTGGGCTATACACAAATGACATCTCTCATTTTTATAATGCTATTTCTCAGTTGACTAATCTTAAAAAGCAGGATTCGGATATGTCAACCTATCTTGGACAAGTTCAAGCTATTGGTTATGGGTTTGAGTTTACTGAGTTGATGCCCGCTACTCCAAGTATTGAAAAATAATTGGAGCAACGTGCGAAGATGTTTTTAGTTGTTACACTTGATAGACTTTACAGATATTGACCCGGTGCAAGATCAAATTTTGACTAACCCCACTGTTCTACTATGGATGACCTATTCGCTCGGTTGTTGTAGCTGCACCTATGACGTCTAGTCATCCAGACAGTACTAAAGTCTTCTATTCTAGCATCTCGGACTGGACGTAATATGGAGGCCGCTCACGGAAAACCTCGGCCAGGTGTGGCTATTGCTGGCAGTGGGGCATACCAGTGTGTGCTACTTTCTCCATGATAAACCAAGAAATGCTCTGTTGCTCAGACTGGACTCACAGGTAATCCAACAAATCAACTTATCTCTTTATCTAAAGTAGAATACAATAACTTTCTTAGGTGTCGAGAATAAGCGGAACTATCTCCATCAATAGCTTTCGTTGCTCGAACTGGTAATCCGTTGCTTGTATCTCACAGTCACACTTGGCCCTTGGGTCATGGACTCAAGCGCTTCTAACCACATTTGTGGTAACAAATCTTTATTAAGTAAATGATCCCTTCACACTGTAACATTAGCTAATGGTTCTCAGACTAGGTCAATCGGAGTTGGTCAAGCAAATCCTTTACTTCCTTATTCTATAATGTTCTTTTTGCCCTAGTTCTCCCTTTAGCCTTTTGTCAATCAGTCATTTAGCTAGAATCCCTTTAAATTGTTTCGTCTCTCTTTTTAGTGATTTCTTTGTTTTACAGGACCTCAATTGCAGGAAGGATGATTGGTGAAGAAGCGTCAGTTGATGGGCTTTATTACCTCAATTGCCATAGGTCCACCTGTTTGTTTGATCTCCGACTCTCCAGATTTAATCCATAAACGATTAGGACATCCTAGTTTATTTAAACTTCATATATTACCTAGTTTTCAAAATTGTCTAAGTTAGATTGTGAGTCGTATCCAAGCTGAGGAAGCACACCGAGTTACTTTCATATAGTCCAATAATGGTGCGAGTCTCTTTTCATGTAGTTCATTATGATATTTGGGGTCCTAATAGGGTTATTTCTTTTTGGATTTTAAATTTTATTACTTTTCATTGATGATTACTCAAGATATGATTTTCTTAATGAAGATCGTTACGAATTATTTCCATATTTCAAACTTTTTGTGCAAAAATACAAAATCAGTGGGTGTTTTGGTTTGCACATTTCATGATATGCACATAAATATTTATCCTCTCAATTTCAACAGTTTATGTCTTCTCATGGCATTCTTCATTAGAAATCTTGTCCTTGCACTGCTCAAGGAAATGGGGTAGCGGAAAGAAAAAATAGGCATATTGTTGAAACAACATGCACCCTTCTTATACAAGCAAATGTTCCATTGCGTTTTTGGGGAAATGCGGTGCTCACCTCTTTGTTATCCTGATTAACCATATACCTTTCTCTGCTATTCAAAATCAGGTACCACACTCTGTTTTGTTTCCTAAATTAACCTTGTTTTTCTCTTCGTCACGTGTCTTTGGGAGCACATGGTTTGTCCATATCCTCACTCCGAGTATTAGAATTGGCTCGTCATGCTTTTAGATATTTCTTTCTCTCAATTATTCAAGGGTACAAAAGGGATATCGGTGCTTCTCACCTCACCTCCAACGATACCTTATGTATGTTGATGTTACTTTCTTTGAAGGTCAACCCTTCTTTACATCCTCTCCAACTGAACAGTTAGGCATTTCTGAGGTACTACCAGTTCCATCTTTTGAGGATCCTACCATGATCTATCCTTCTACATCACCTTCTACAGCTCCATCTTCCGCATTGCACCTCCTGCTATTGACTCATCATCGTCATCCACGTCCGGATGATTCCACGCCCACCACCAGAATCCTTGCCTGCTGAGGACTTGTCTACACAAGTCCTTTCATCGCCACTCAAAGGTAATCGCTCTACTAGCCAACCTCATCCTATCTATCTTGTTTGAGAGCTATCATCGTTTGTCACCGACCCATTTGCCCTTGTATCATCCCGGTATCTGTGTATCTATTCCTAAGACTATAGGAGAAGCTCTTTCTCTTTAAGGAGAGCAACAAGCTATGACTGAAGAGATGTCTGCCCCTTACCTCTAGTGCTTGGGAGCTTGTTTCTCTACCTCCAGGTTAGTCTAAAGTTGGTTGTCATTGGTATGTACGGTGAGTTGGCCTAATGGACGAGATTGATCACCTAAAGAGAGGCTGGAGCTTCTTGGGCAAGGTATCTACACAGATTTTGGTCTTGAATATGGTGATACCTTCTCTCCTGTGGCTAAGATTGCTTCAGTTTGTCTTTCTTTATCCATAGTTGTTGTTCGCCATTGACCTCTCTTCCTTGGAGATTTGGAAGATGAGGTATAGGAACAACCACAGCTTGTTGCTCGGGGAGTCTAGTATCGGTGTCTAGACTACGGCAGGCACTCTATTGCCTGAAGCAGTCTCCTCGAGCATGGTTATTCAGGAGTTTAGCATGGTAAGTGAGATTGACCATTCTGTGTTTTATTATCACTCTGCTCGAGTTTGTGCATATATTTGGTGGTGTAACGTTAATGATATAGTATCATAGGTAATGATGATGAGGAATTTATAACACCCCGAAAGTTTCTAGATCAGACCTCAGACTTAAAATAAGAAATCAGCAGGAAGTGAAAAGTTTGCCTCGAAATGAGTCGTGATACGAGCCGTTAGGTGACCCCATGAGTCGTGGTAAGACTCGTGGCGGTGATGAAGGTTCATGTTCGGAGGCTTCGGGAGTAACGACTCATATCACGACTCGTGAGTGAGGTAACGAATCGTGGAGTCCCTCGTTACGAGCAGCAGTTCTGTAAGTTGGGGTCAAGTCTTCGGTGGACCACGAGGGAAGTGACGACTCGTTGGGTCCAATGTGAGTCGTCTGATGAATCGTCAGTGGAATCGAGAAAAATGCAAGTTGAGGCGTGTGTGGCCGAGAGAGTAGGATGGGTGAAATTGTGTCAGTGTGACTTGTCGTGTCAGTCGTGGGATGAAAGAATGGGATTTTGGCTTCAGTGGTAACGAAAGGAGTCACGAGTCGTGGAAGTAACCTCACTGACTCCGTCAGGGAGGTGTCCGGCCGTCGGTCGAAGAAAGTTGAGGAAATTTCCATAAGTGATCATGAGTGGTGGCCGGCGAGTGACCGACGAGAGAGTAGGACGAGTCATTGTGTCAAGTAACGACTCGTCGTGTCATTCGTCAGATGAAAGAACAGGATTTTTGGCTTCAGCGGTAACGGAAGGAGTCACGAGTCGTGGAGTAACCTCACTCGTGAAGTCCGTAAAATACGTCGGTCGAAGAGTTGAAATTTCAGTGATCACGAGTGGGACTTAACGAGTCATCCTGTGTCCCGCGACTCGTGAAGTCCCTCGTGGGGACTGGCAGCATGATTTTTCCTGCGGGTTTTCAAGGTATTTTCGCAAATCCTATGATTCTAATTCTAAACTACGTCGTTTGAATATCAAATGGGACGTTTTTTAAGGGTTTCTCACCCTAGCATAATCCCCTCATCCTCTCAAAAATCATCCGTGAGGTTTCTTCTTCTTCTTCTCTCAAGTTCAAGGACCATCTAGGGTTTCTTCAAGGGCTTCAAGATTCAAGTTCTTGTGGGGATTTCTTCAAGTCGGGTGTGTGGGACTTCAACAAGTATCTTCTTCCATCCTTGTATCCCAATTTTTATACTAAAATCAAATTCCTTGATTTTTCTAGAAAAGCATGTTCTAGGGTTCAATTTATGGATGAATTCTCATGTCTCCTACGAATTCTAAGACCCATCATGATTAATAGCCATGTATGCTTACGAAATTACTTTCAAAATCTCGAATTAATGTGCCAGTATGGAATATGATTATAGAATTTTCACCATGAGTTAGCCTAAATTTCAAATGGGATTTCATTAATTATTCACGCATCTTATCATGAACTTGTATCCATGTTTAAAGTATAAGTCGATCATATGGGTTCCACATGAAATCTAGAACATATGTTGTAATATATGCGTTGGAACACGATTGAACTTATTGGCTTTGAGTTAGCCTAGAATTTCAAATGGGATTTCATTAATTATTCACATGCTCTTATCATGAACTTGTATCCATGTTTAAAGTATAAGTCGATCATATGGGTTCCCGCAAATCTAGAACATATGTTGTAATATATGCGTTGGAACACGATTAGAACTTATTGGCTTTGATGAATATGTAGTATGTACATGTTTTCACTATGATTTCAGTATATATGTTTAAAGTATGACTTGAACCTATGGAGCCTTCATGAATCTAGAATATATGTTATATGCTATGAAATCGGGATTAAAATGTTATGAACTTTGAGAACAAAGCATGATTAAGTCCTATCAGACTCTCGGGCTTGTTGATAGTAGAAAGTAGCCGTGATCAGATTTTATATGAATTCAGTATAATGTAATTAGTTGAACACTCAGATCTTTAGCTGAAATAGCTTAGACTATACGAATGAATGTCAGATTGGTACTTTCATGTAAAAGTTTATCGGTACTCTCAATAGCCGAGAATGTTTCCCTCAGTCTAGTCAGGGATTCTCCATAGCAGAGAATGTCTCCCTTGGTTCAGTCAGGGATTCTCATTAGCAGAAAATGTTTCCCTTAACTCGGTCAAGGATTCTCATTAGCAAAGAATGTTTCTCTTAGCTCAGTCAAGGATTCTCATTAGCAGAGAATGTCTCCCTCAGCTCAGTCAGGGATTCTCATTAACAGAGAATATTTCCCTTAGCTCAGTCAGGGATTCTCAATAGCAGAGAATATTTCCCTTAGTTCAGTTAGGGGGTCTCAATAGCAGAACGTCTCCCTTAGTCGGTCAGGGACACTCCATAGTAGAGAATGTCTCCCTTAGCTCAGTCCACGATATCAGTTCAACTCAGTTCTGTATAGTTTCAGAGTCCAATTTAAATTAGATTTAGCATAATTCAGTCTCAATTATCAGCAGATAGTCAAACAGTGTATGATATCAGTTACAGCTTCAGTTCTCAGCATATGTACAGCACATGACCCTTACGCTTCAGTTTGATTATACTTCAGTAAATATTTTCAAATAAAAGCTTCATGTCAATATATGTGTATCTCAGACAGAGTCGTTGTATTCCAGTTCAGTTATATGTCGATGTATTTAGTTTACTTCCTTCTTGTATACTTGCATGTTTAGTTTACTTACGCTTCCCGCATACTCAGTACATTCCAAGTACTGACCGTATAGTTTATGTGCTATATCATTTCATGATATAGATTTAGGTTTCCAGACTCAACCACGTTGTTAGATACGCTCCATTCCCATCTCAGCTGCTTGTGGTGAGTCCTCATCTCTCGAGGACGCGATCTATGTTTTCTATTTCATTTATGTTTCAGTTTTCAGACTTTAGGAATTAGCTGGGGGCTTGTCCCGGCAACTCATTAGTGTAGCAGAGGCTTTCAGACTTTTATAGACTATTCAGCTTTGTATCAGAGTTTTAATGAGATTTGTTATTTTGGATTTTAAAATTAGACTCTTTCAGTTAGCTTCCTCTTAGTTATGATTCTGTTAGTTGTTGTCTTGCTAATGTTATGCTATGATCATGCCATGGGCCGACTTGGCGCCTCTCGAGGTTCCTTGTCCCGTTGTCCCGTTGTCCCGTGTCTCGATCCGAGCCTATGTTCGGGCTGTGACAGAATTACCAAATTGAAACATCACCTTTACTAGCACTTTCAAACTAACGATCTTGGTCAATTAAAGTACTTCTTGGGCATTGAGGTTGCTCAATCCAAATCAGGAATTGCTATTTCACATAGAAAGTATGCACTTGATATTCTTGAGGAGAAAGGAATGACTTGTGGGCCTATTGATTCTCCAATAGATTCGAATGTTAAGCTCCTATCAGGTCAGGGGGAGCCTCTAAGCGATCCTAGAAGATATAGAAGGCTGGTAGGAAAGTTGAATTATTTGACTGTGACTCGACCTGACATTCCCTTTCTTATTAGTGTTGTAAGTCAGTTCTTGAATTCTCCTTGTGATAGTCACTGGAATGCAATTATTCGTATTCTTCGATATATAAAATCTGCTCCAGGGAAAGGACTACCTTACGAAGACCAAGGACATGAAAAAATTGTTGGATATTCAAATGAAGATTATGCAGGGTCACCATCTGACAGACGATCCACTTCTGGATATTGTGTTCTAGTTGGGGGAAATCTGGTGTCTTGGAAAAGTAAGAAAAAAAATGTGATTGCTAGATCTAGTGCTGAAGCAGAATATCAAGCAATGGCAGTGGCAACATGTGAACTCATATGGATCATGCAACTACTGAAGGAGTTGAAATTTGGAGATACTAAAGAAATGGAACTTGTGTGCGATAATGAAGCTGCACTTCACATTGCATCGAATCCAGTGTTTCACGAGAAGATCAAACATATAGAGATTAATTATCATTTTGTTAGAGAAAAGTTACTCTCAGGAGACATGAACAAGGTTCGTGCGGTCAAGTGATCAACTTGCGGACATATTCACCAAGTCCTTAGCCAGTCCTAAAACGAGTTATATATGTAACAAGCTTGGTACATATAATTTGTATGCACCGGCTTGAGGGGGAGTGTTAGAATCTTAAGAATATTCTATAGAATATACGTAAATATAGCAAGTAGCTTGATTTACTCTGATTATAATAAGAATTGATTAGGTATTCATTTGTTAACATGTGTTAAGTGAAACAGATTGTTAAGCAAACTTGAAACCAGACTATAAATGGGCAAAATAGAACACATATTAAACTGAAATAGACTACAAATCCATTTTATGTACCTCAACTTCTGCTGATGTATATGAAGGATCAAGATTCTCAAGTAACACAAGTGTGCCTCGCTCTTGAGCTGCATGGAGTCTTTCCTTCCATGGCTGGACGGAAAAAAATAACATATGTAGATCACAAAATATAGAGTAAATAACTGCTTTGAGGCTAAAGCATACCATGTATATGTTCTACTTTTCCCTAAGCAGTTGAAGCTTACAAGTTACAACACCTTCTCCAAACAACTTAACACTTTTTTTTATCATACCGAAAGAAAACACTTCAGCATAAATATATCGGAGATAGGATACTAACCTGTTCCTCGAACCATGTGCAAGCACTCTGCAGGTGAAAAAATATCATATCAGAAAAGTATCCAAATTCAAAATAGACGAAGAGGTCTCTTACTGTATCCAATCATTAATATCAGGTATTGACCTGAGGTTTAGTCACACAACAGATGAGGCCAGCAAATGGGTTCAAAGAAGAATAAATAATATAAGTTAGTACAAACCAAAACCAAATGTCCATTTTCATCGAAGCAGGATGAAGTACATCAAAATCGGGAACTAAAAAAGAAATGCTGTGCAATCAAAGATTTCAAATTATACAGGGGAACCTCAATATTCAAATTTCTTAGCATTGTACAAAAAATTAAAGTAGGAAAAACATTCCATTTAAATCAAATCCTTCACTGGACCCTAATACTCAAAAAAAGGACAAGGGAATACCTTCTTCACCCTTGTTGTTACTTCAATGACCTGACTCGTAGATTTCATGACTTTGTGTTGTTCAAATGGTGTAGTACCTGCAGGATCATATCCCCAATCACAACGTCCATAAGGATTTGTTCACTGAATCTAAGAGAAAGTTACAGGTAAGAAAGAAACCTAATGAGTCTTGAAGCTTTCTCTTCTTCAACGCATGAGAATCAGATATCTTTACTTCAGTTCTGCCAACAGCCTTGTTAGTCTCGGAAATATTGCCCATTCTGCCTTGACCACCTAAAATTAATTGTGATTTTATTCAGTTCTGGTAATGACCAGATAAACAGTTAAGCTCAAATATGAATTTATGAGAATAAGAATCCATTATCTTTCCGGTTAATCACCTTTGCCTACCACTTCCGTCGCCTGACATTTTGAAATGGTACTGTACTGATCCGTTCTTGCCATGGCAACCTCTTTTGTGGAGGATTTAGTTTGCTTTACCAGAGTCTCAGGTGGCAGCATCGACTCTGCAAAAGCCAAATTGAAAATAACCACAGGCATTTGACATTACAACAAAAAAATTTACCGTATATGTCTACAACGTAGTTACCAGTGTTTCTTCCTGACTGGCCATCTTTCACCGCTGTTTTAGTTGTTGCTCCTCCAAATGGAAGTGATGAATCTGGCTCTTCAAGACTTCCTTTTCCTCCATAATGAAGAGGCTGTTCCTGATCTATCTCCTTATTAAAGAAGTGCTCCACTGCAGCAGGAGTGAGGTAATGCCTCAAAAAATTGATTTTCAATATTCAAATTCCTCAGAGGAAGAATGTGAAAACTGAAGAAACAGATTTTACCACAAATATCAAGAGCTCAGAGACTAGTTTTCCAATATAAGCCTTCATGCATACAAGTAGGCTAAGCAAAAAGCAATAGATATTTTGGTTCTTCCCTAAGAAATTTACATCATACGTCTCTCACTAATCTGGCGAAGTGTGATATAACAACAAGAGCACATGTCCACTTCAGTTAACACCAGCATCTGCCCTATGCTGACAACTCACAAGTCGCAGCAAACACTCACATCGAGTCATTGGAAAATGCTTCTTCTTTATTAAGTAAACAAGATTCCAAGGATTAATTTATACAACGTATTTTGGATTAAAAGTTAAGCAAAATGCTGATCATGAAACATGAAATTATCATAGACACAACAACATCTCTTTAGATATGTCTACCACTACAGTTCTTTGGTTAGTAATTATCCAGCGCCTTCAGTCAAAGGAAACCATGACAGCCACAATAAGAACTTCTAAGGAACTTGTACCAATGTATCCATCACTATAGCTCCTTAAATGCAAGAACAGGAGACATAACTTAGAAAGCAGCTAGAATGCACGGCAAAACTGAAAGAAACATGACCTTGCTGTAAATTCCAAGAACGTTGAGGACATACCGCATCAGAAGTCATACAGCTTCAGAGAGTCCTAGGAAAACCAACTCATCCAGACATGCATCAGATTAAAGACAGTACTAATGGGTGAATGAGTGGGAAAAAAAAAGAATAGGCTGAAACCAAATGTCGATGAATGGGAGTGTATTACATAATCTTAAGCAACTATACAACTGAGGTTCCCGGAGAATTAAAAAATATTGTCTTCGAATAAGTTGCACAGAAGTTTGAAAAAACAAAATTCTGAAAGATAGTGTCATATGTTAAAGGCTTAAAACAGTTCTAAAGAAATAAACCAAATGTATGACACAGAAATCTAAGAAGAAGGAACAACTACTAGATGGACAAGTTCAAGGTTCAAGCATTTAAAAAGCTGTTATATGCATACTGCTGTAGGACAGAATAAAAATCAAGCAACAAAATTATAGTTACCACCTTCAATTTGCACTATTGAACTTGGAAATTCCTCAGATATCTCGCAAGTACTAACATCAAAGGTGCGATAAAATAAAAAGTTAGCTGTTTCCAAATCTTCGTCTTTTGGCTGAGGGTTCCTCCTATCAGTTGATATGCAGACAACATTGCATTTCCCGGTGATGGCTCCCTGTAATAAAATCTCAAAGAGATCATGCTATAACATCTGAAAACAGATAACACTAATATAAATTTTAAAAAGGTGAGTGAGACAATTACCACAGGATTACAATTTGAAAGCCCTACGCCCTCTCCTGAAGCCAAGAATAACTCATTGTCAAGCACCTTGATATTATCCAGCCAATGAGTTACATCGGTGGGACGGAAAAACCATACCACCTTGACTACCCTTTTCTCCGTCTCCGTTTCCCACACCTTGACAATCTTACCAATGTGTGGCTCTATTTCACCACGACGATACATGTAAACACAATCATATAAGTTGAATTCAACATCATCATAAGTGAATGACTTGTAAAACTGGATGCCCTTATTAAGGGCACACTTTCCTTTCTTAGCACCCCAACAAAATTTAGGACAATCTTCTTCTGCTGCTGCTTCTTGACGGGGGAACATTTGATACTTTTCACAATCTGATGTTAATCCTTCGACGATCTGAAATGGGAAGACATATGCTTGTCATTGACAATTGACAACCATCTAAAAAAAATGGATGTGCATATTCCAACAATTGTTGCCTGCCAACAATTACTGAAAACATAACAATTATGCAAAAGGCCCAAAATTCACCGGAGAATTCATAGAAAGTAGAAAACCACACACCGAGACCTTGCTTTACAAGAAGAAAAACAAAGAAAGCAAACAAAGGTAGACTCCAAAAGAGCAAACCAGTCAAAGAAAAAACATCCTTTACTTCCCTCTTAAGTATCATTTTCAGTCCGAAGTAGGGATTCAATAATTGAACATACAACAAAACTCAAAGAGAATCTTAGCACAATATATAGAACTTTGCTTTTATTAGAAACTAAGATGAATGATAGCAATAAATGGAATATCTAATTCCAGAAAACATACCATAACAGGATTACTAGATTTACATAGAAAGAGAGAAATGCAAGATGTTTCAAAGAGAAAATAGAAGCTGTACAGAAAATTAAACAATCATGCTTATGGATTTTGGCTTTTTGGTGCAACCTACAAGATGTTAAAGATGAGAATAGCATGATTAATTTCATAGACTCACAGCAGGATTAGAATCTTGAATAGATGGAACTATTTCCTTCGGTGTTTCTTGCAGAAAGGTTCCGATCATTGTAATTCTCGGGTGCCAACTCAGTACCAGATTTCTTTTGCTAATATACACAATACTTTACCAGACTCAAGAAAAAGGATTACTAGATGTACATATAAATATTTAAACAAAAAAGACATACATTAACTATGCAAATGTATGGGATTACAGTGTTCAAATGTGGACAATTAGATATCTAAACCCTATACTCCAAAAGAATAGCATGATAGATGTAACCTATTCGGACTCGGGTGCGGGTGCCCGATACGTGTGTGGATCTAGAAATCGGATCCTTCATGATCTAAATTCTAAAATTCGGGGGTACGAATCTAGATACGGATACGGGAGCGGGAATTCGAATAAAAATAATTCAAATTTCTAAAATTAGAAGTATAAAGTATGTCTAAATTATGAGACATTATATGAAGAACTTACAAGGTTTTTTGGGGAGAAAATATTAAACAAGAGGAGAACCGCAGACGGAGATAAAAAGAAAAGGACTAACATAGAAATTTCTATATATAAGGTATTCCATTTTCTTCAATTTCATTTAAAACTTTTAGTTTTATCTATCCTGAATATCTCCATCAATTTTACTTTTAGTCGACATGGGTGCAGCATTAAAACTGAAGAGTCCGAGCAACTTAGGATGTAATAGATAGACTTAAAATAGGATGGTCGAAATGGAGGAAGGCCATTAGAACCCTATGCGAAGGAGGATACCACCAAAATAAAAGACAAATAATGCCACATGAGAGTAAATTTTATGCCTATAAAGCCCAACATATCCACAAGATGAGTATCACAAAAAAGTAGATTTAAAGATGGATGTTTGGTCATACAAGGTTTGACTTGACAGAAATGATTCACATCAAATAATAATAGGTACAAGTAGTACATATAGAGGATATAATGATAGAAGATTTCTTGAGACAAAATGATCTAGCCTTATCCTAGGTAGACCTCTAAATGCACTGTTCCATAGATGTGAAACCAGGATGATTGAAAGTGTTAAAAGGAGACGAGATAAACCTTAAATCACATGGAATGAAGTTATCTCAAAATACTTACAATCTTTTTAAATCCACGCAAACATATCAAAGAATAGAACACAATAAAAGAAAAAGATCCATAATGACAATACCAACTATTTGGAAATAAGGCTTAGTCAGCATGCTTACATAAGGGTTAGTGTATGCTAGGAGCTTTTTCGGTTTGTTTGAAGATGTATATTGAAAGAACTTGTTGAAGCCTTCTAGTGTTGAGAACCTCAAGTTATTTAATATAGTGAGAATTCACATAGCCGACTCCAATTAATGTGGCATCGAACCAAGATACATGGCTTAGCAATGCAATTATTGTGAATCAAGGGAATTTTATATTTTATGTTCGGATTAATATTCATCATTAATTACAGCTAGGTTGACACTGCATGACACCTATTGACTGAGAAACGCAATCAACAAAGACTTTTTCACATTGGAGGAATGCCAGTACTTTATGTCAACTTGATAGAACCAATTTTCTTTGACAAAGGAAGCCTAAGCATTTATCATCCAAATTTATCTTCAATCAAAAAGCTTTAAACTATATTGAGAACCATGAGGTCTCAGGTTCAAATCCCAGTAGAGACAAAAAAAACTAGGTGATTTCTTCTCATTTGCCTTAGCTTGGTGGACAAAGTTAGCCGGTACTTGTTGTTGATAGGAGGTGGCAGATATCATGTGTAATTGATTGAGATGCGCGCAAGCTGACCCGAACACTATTGTTATCAACAAAAAAAAAAGTTAACTATAATTGTCACAACTAATCAATCTAACAAGGAACCTCGCTACAATTTACCACCATCACAATATTAATCCAGCACCTTAAACTAGACAAAAGCAATAATTATTACTACTTATTTCCTTGTATCCATCTAGATGTAGTCTTGGAGCACGACATAGATCCATTGCCCTGTTTGTAATTCATCAAAGAAAAAGCTAGACTTTCACTAATACAAATTGTTATATTATAATCTTTATCACTTCAGCATTAATGAGATGAAACACGATAGCACTTATGTTTCTAATATTTACCATTCTTTGTGATCTCATAACTATCCAAAGCACTATTAGATTGAAGTAATAAAGCCAAATGTTATCTTAAACATGATTATTTTGAGGAAGCCTGATGCCCACCTCCATCATAGTTATTCTCAAAATATCTAGCCCCATATCACCTTACTCTCTCCATCTCTCAAATATGAGTCCCACAATTTAAAATCACAATCTTACAGAACTATGCAAAGAAATAAATAATAAAAATTGGGCTCTCCATAACTTTTGATGAAACCCAACATTAGCACAGAAAGGAAACACCCATTCTCTGCATTTCTAACTGGAGTAAGAAACTGGAAACATTACACAGAAAGAGAGAACAGCGGACTTTGCAATCAAGGGAAGCCCACAGTAAAGAGAAGATGCTAAAAGCCTTGCAGACTATTTTCATTTCAAATTCAGAATATAAATCATACAAATTTCCGGACACTTACCGAAAAAATATTTTACAATTTCACCCAAACACACAGATGATCAATAAAATCACAGTATTAATAAAAATTGAAACTTTAAAAACCAAGAATATATACACAATGCAACCAGAAAGAAAAAGGCAAAAAAATATACTTGCAATACAACAAAAGGAAGAAAGAGATAGACAATACAATCAAAGGAAGATGACCAAAACACACAACCGAAAAAGGCCCTGTACACCATTCGTTTATTTCGAAACATAAAGCCATATAGTACAATTATTTTTCCCGTTATTTGAAGTTGTAGAACGATACAGCCATACACAATGTAAACATCCATACACAGTTATGATCAAAAACCAATGATCCCAAACCCTATGAACCAACATACTGCATGCATACATGAAGAAAAACAAGTTACCGAGAGACAAGGAAAGGAGAGACAGATCAAGTACTGTAAACAATGTAGTGTGTATACTGAAGTATGCAGCCACCCGATAGAATAAAATGATCAGAAAAACCCATAATCCTAAAACCCTGTAGAACATTTTCTTAAAAGAAAAACATACGAAAGAATACACTAGAAGTTTCTAAAATAACAATAACCCACAAAAACAACGTGAACATTCGTACCCCAAACTTAAAAGAAAAAAGAAAAAAAAAACAGAGACAAGAATGTAACCAAAAAAAGAGTTTTGATTCAAACCTGAGATGGTTTTGCTGTATCAATGGAGAGAGAAAGAGAGAGAGAGAAAAGGGAATGCGAATAGACTCTCTGCAACAGACAGTTTACTGGAGTAGCGTATCGTGTTCTCGATATTATACTTTTTGCAGAAATTTGCAGTGGTGATGAGTGAGCTAAGTTTACTATAAACAATACTAGTACTTACTCTGTTAGTAGACTCTGTTTTGACGTATTTCCTCCCAATAATAATAATCACCATGCTTTCGATTTTTATTCAATTTTTAGCATATAACTCAATCTTTTGAAGTTTGAATTTCTGTCAAAGATACTCCTCGTTAAGACCCCCATTAGGGTGTGTTTGGTAGGGAGAAAACGTTTTCTCAAAAATATTTTTACTCCTTTCATTTTAAAATAAGTGAGTTACATGTATTTTTACTAACTTACACTTAATACATATCTTTAAAAAGATGTAGTTCTTTAGGATCTGTTTGAAAAGCTACTGTATAATTGAAATTGATGTAATTACTAAGATAATAATTACACAATATATTAAGTACGATGACTTGTTTATTTGTCATAACGTAATTATAGGCAACCGTGTAATTATAAATGTACTGCTGGTTGCACAAGTGTAACAAATATACTCTTTGGTATATTTTTTGATTGTTGTAAAACTCCGTTGTTTAAATAAAGGTAAAATTAGAAGAACACATTAATGTGTTCTTGAAATAAAATATTAAATTTAAAAGAATATTATTAATGTGTTCTTGATTATGTTAAACACTATTTGTATTGAAATAAAATAAAAAAGATAAAAATACCACTTATTTTAAAATAAAAGGATAATTTTTATATTTTCTCTAAAACAATAAATTCACTTACATAATAAATAAAAATTTCATAAATAACATTTCAAATTTATTATCATTTTCATCGACCCATGGCCCCAAACTCCCGACCACTTGACCATTCCACTCCCGCCATCCCCGAATCCCCATTCTCCACTCCATCTCACCTTTATAATTTTTCCTAAATTATGTATAAATAATATTAAAATAATATTTTTTTTACTTATTATATCAACCATTAACAAATAAATAAGAAACACATTTTTCCATTGTACCAAACACACCCTTATCAAGAGAAAAAGAAAAAGGTTATAAGCTACCACAATTACGTGGAAGGAGTGGTTACTTCCATTTAGCACTGCTCTCCTACTTCTGATCCCATTATTAGATTGTGCAGAGGGCAGGATGTGATTCCTTAGTACTGTTCTCTCTTAGAGTTATATATTTTTGTACACGTTTTATGAAAATATTAATTAAGAGTTTAATTCTTTTTATTTATATCTTAA
The DNA here is from genome assembly GCA_018107945.1 of Datura stramonium. Taxonomy (NCBI): domain Eukaryota; kingdom Viridiplantae; phylum Streptophyta; class Magnoliopsida; order Solanales; family Solanaceae; genus Datura; species Datura stramonium. Next base: position 30,309 of record JACEIK010005721.1, read on the forward strand.
GATATATTATTTCTTAATATTTCTTTTTATTTATATCATACATAAGATATTTGGAGTCTTCGAGAACAATTACTATTAAAGATAAAAATAAAAAGTTATTTATTAATTACAATTTTTTGTCTCGAACTTCTAAAATGACAAGCAATTTGAGACATCTAATTTAAGAAATCACAATATATAATTTGACATAGAAAAAATATTTTGTTTACTCGTAAAACGGTACGGTTAAATTTATCAAAGTGAATTTTAAAAGTCAGATGAATCGATCTTGTAATGAAATAAATCAAAGCATAGAAAAGATTATTAATGAACTTAAAAACAATAAAGTAACTACCAATATAGCTGCAATTACTTGAGAGTTGAAGAACAAAGGGCTTCAAGTTTAGAGAAATTGCGCTAATATAATCTATTAATTAAAATTGTGGATCCCCAAATACAGAAAACTAAGTGTCTATTTGTACGGTGCCTACGAAATAACTTGCAGGGTTGCGCCCCGCATCCTCCTTCCTCAGTCACTAACTTTGTGGTTGCGTATTGGCTGACGGAAATATCAACCTCCTCCGTGATTGTAAGTGGCGATCATATCTAGTATTCATTTTCTCCGAGGTAAGCTAAACCGGAACCAGACGGGCTATATTGATGAAGTCATGGGATAATGATGTTGGATCAAGTCTTTTTTTCTAGTTGAAGCAGTCATATGGTTCAATCTCTGGCAGATATTGCTCAATACTTCTCACCTCTAAGTATTATATTTGATTTGCTCTTGACACATATTGATGCACTTTTCGTCCGTCAATTTCACCTCCTTACATATAATTCTCACCACTTTTTGGTTACTCATTATGCGAAAATCGGGAAATTGAAGGATTTCAAGCTTTTATTGGAAGCAAGCGACTCTATCTCTGGCACAGTATATGACATATGTATTATCACACCTCAATGCACTAGTCATGCTTCTCTTTGTGATTGATTCAGAAGTCTCAATCCAACTCGAGACTCGAAACTTGATCTGCTCTATATGAACATGAACCGCCTCTCTTTTCCTCTTTACACTTCTCTCACCTCTGCAACCATCCTCTAAAACTTCTTGCATTTTCCGGCTTCTTTAGCTGGAGTTACATTGAAAATCATCATTCTTTGTTCTTCTTCCAGTTAAAATCATCGCAGTATATCTTCTTCTCAAAGGTTGCCTGGATTGGTTGAGAAATACTACTCTTTTAAGTCTACCAAGCGGCAGATTCATATTGCAATACTACGATAAAATCTAAGAAAAAGCCACTAAGGGTAAAGTGTTGCGAGCTGGCCCATTATTGAGGATGTCCATTCTCCGTCATCTATCATTTGAGAGGTACTTGTAGGTTCAAGTCCCCTCAACAAAGACAACCGGCGACAGAGACATATGTCAGTAAGGTCAAAAAGTCTGGATTAAGCATTAGCGGGGTCAATACTCAGAACATGATCTTACCATTTCGCTGTATCACTAGAGTATAACCTTCTTTTTCATGAATATGATCAAAATGATAAAGTAGTGGCACAACATGAAAATATTTGGCCTAAATTTGATGGCTACAGTGTATTAGCAAAGCCGCATAGTTATGTTTTCTCTCAACTACAATAAGTTGGTTTGATACAAGAGAATAGAGATATTATATGCTAATTCACTTACTAAGAACTCACTATAAAATAGTTGTGCGGAAATGATAAAATTATAGATATATTTATACACAGGGAAGGGACAATCTTGTAACATTAATAAATAGTATTAGACAAATGGCAAAACTATGAAAAGTTAAAAAGTTTTATTGCTTTGCCTTATAGTGTTAAAGGAAAATAGAATTAAATGTTTGATTTGTCAGTTTTGCTTAATAGATTAAAACGCATTCAGTTTCAAAATATTGAAAAATCTTGCCTCCATTACTTTTACTTACTAAAGTGTCTGTGTATTTCTTATTATTGAAAATAAAAATATATTCATATTGATAATAAAAATATTACAAAATAATATTAGCATATATGTAATAGGAATTATAAATTTGAAGAGAAATTTGCAAGCTTAAATTGATGAACAACGAGTCTATTCAACCATTTATGCATAAAATAATATTTAGCATTTTATAAAAATTGTATAAAAAATTTGATTGATATATATATATATATATATATATATATATATATATCTTCCTTATAAAGTATAGTGCAAAAGAAGTAGTTGTTATTTATGATGAAAATCTTTGATGGTTATTGGCATAAAAATTTATTGATGTGTATAAACTATAGTTGGCAGCAAATATATTATGATTCAAAATTATAAGTGCTTGCTCTTCTGTGAATTTGACAAAAAAATTATTCATTAAATTATCTTGATATAATTATATTATAAAATATTAATATGATTTGTGTCTGTCCTTGTACTTATTTATTTTTTTGGATAACTCTCTCATTTTACTTGCCTTGGAGAAAAGAAAAAGATTAATATATTTTTAACTCCAAAATTGAATTTTGTTGATATATCGAGTGAGAGTATCTATTGCTTTATAAGCAAATGCTTTATATAAACTATTCTCTACTCTGTCACATACGCTAGCTCAAGCACCACTACACTTCACATAGTATGTTATAAGCATATATTGTATGAATTGTAGAGAAATAAAATAAAACTTCTCAAGAAAAAAGCCAATTAATATTAAGAATAATAAATTGCATGTCTTTTTATAGACAGTGTTGAGAAGATATGTACTTTATTGTATAGAGAAAAGTCAAAATTGACAATTGTAAATACCTTTTGAAAAATGAAGGATAAAAAGATATAATTTGTCCATCAATAAGAATAACCATCGGTTAGAATATTTTGTTAATTTTTCTTAATTTTGATAATTTTAAGTCATTATTAAAAGTATCTATAATTATTATATGAAATATTTATCAAATAACAATAATAAATGATCATGAATTATCATACCAGTTATTTTAGTAGATTTAAATATTCAAGCCATATATATCAATTGAATTAATAAAAATGAAATTTAAGTTTTTATCTCCATGAAATTCATGATAGGAATATAAAGAGAAAATGTTATTTAATAAATGATTTAAGTCATAACCTGCCGACGAGAATTTTTTTTTTTAAAAAAATGATTAAGTAGTTCTTTTTGTCGCTCAAAGACTGAACTTCAGACTAAAGTAATTTTTGAAAAGTTCTAATAAGAAAAATAAATAAAAAATATAAATAAACATTAAAGTCACAAAATTAAATATTTTCTCACCAATTATAAAGAAAGGTGTTGTACCTTTGTAGCAAAGAAAAAAAGCACACACCAAGTAACTAAATTTTAAGAGGAAAAAATGATTTGGCGGTAAAAGTGATCATTTTATAGAATGCAAAAAGAAAATGAAAGTTTTAATAACGGTTGGAAGCTAAAGGAGTAAAAAAGGTGAGCTAAGCAAATGAAAAATTCTTTAATTTTAAATTCATTGTAATTAGAATTGTCACGCCCCACCTTGGGAGACATGACTGACACTTAGTGCCACACTAGAATCTGACGGACCTGGCGGAGCTTATGCACATGCGGTGCAAGTGCGCAACTCGACTCAGAAAACAACGGGCTATATCTCGATTGCAAGTACAGCCTCTGACCGACAAGGCCATATAACCACCTGTAAAAGAAATAGCTAACCAATAACAGACCATAACAGGGAATCCTATGCGGGCGACTCAAGATTGCCATGACTATCTAGATTATAGCGAAGAAATGAAAATGGGGCGTATACTGACCCCAGGGTATACGTAAAAACATATATTGGCCCCACACGGCCAACGACACTCAATTATCTGATAATTGTAGTCTGCAAACCTTTAAGAATACAAATAGTGGTCGGGATAGGGCCTCGGCCTACCCAGATGCTATAAATATAAAGCTGCACTTGCTACAACGACAACTCCGAATGAAGGAGGCGCCAAGCGCTGACTAAACAGCGATGCGAAGATCTGAATTATTTGTCTGTTTAAACCTTGCAGGCAAGTAATGCAACACCCAAGGGAGGTCGTCAAAGTACAAATATGTACCAAATATGTCAGTCAATAAATAAGCTGATAAGACTGAAAGTAAATGAGAAAGAAGGGCACATAAAGATTAGCACGTACACCTTTATTCGTGTATGCATCTAACCAACACTACATGTACGTGACTAAGATTGTAAAGTTACACATTCATAAACTATAACTAACGAGACAAGAATACAAACAAGAACATCACCTGACCCCCATAAGCCGGAAAGTGCAAGAAGCACAAAATAACTTACATTTATAGGCTGACAAATTTTCACAATCTATATACCCTATCGAGGTTTCTATGACTCTCTTGGTGCTAAAGCACCAACCTACACTGCATCCCCCTAAATTACTGTGAACCGCTTGGCTCTGATCTGTAGTTGTGTGCGAGTCTAGTGGACTCCCGATATCTGCACCCTGGACACTGAGCTCGACAGGGGTGTGGTGCCATTACGACATAAAATAGTCCATTCATGGAATGGACTATGAACCTAGGACCCCATCGCCGTCCCTCGCAGTTGACATGCGCTCCTTGGAGCGACGTCATCTAGCCCCGGTGATGCGACACAGCCGTAACCTGGAGAGGTCACATAAGGCTCCTAGTAAAGACAACCCCAACCGAGATGCTATACTAAAATCTCAATCTAGCCACTCAAAAAGGCATATCGCCTTGGGCAACGCTACCTGTTGTCGCCCCTAGAATAATTACGCCAAGGCTGCTAACGAATTTTCCCGTGCACCCGTATCTGATCAGAGGACTCTGGTAGCGATCATAAATCTCCTAATGGTCTAGACTGGATGAGGTGAGATCACAAGAGTGGCCTAACAATACTCTGAATGTCCTAATCGGACAACTATAACTCATGAACAATTGTGGGGTCGTGGATGACTAGTTACTTGGTCAGCATAGAGCGACTGTAGGATTGTCATTGGCCCGGGCATGCTTTTGGGCGGTCGACCCTAATCCTCCACAGGCAGCTTACCGACATTCTTAGCCTGGGGGTAATGCTATACTAACACGGTGTTTGTCCCTTAGACCCTATCTTGGAGTCTAGTCCAATTTTATATGACTTTTCTGGGGGATTACTAACACTTAAAGACAAGTCTACATAGACTTAGCCGCCCGACAATCTGTACACAGAGTATCTTCTAAGAAAAAGATTCAGGGCGCTAGCCCTGCCTCTATCTGCTAATAAAGTCCCCTTCCTTAGGGTGCCCTGGTCTATTTGACCTGGACGACTGGACTGGCTTCCTAGGTGATCTGTAGGATGAATGTTAAGTCAATTGGGACTGACAATTACAGGCAGTAGCTACTAGATGACGTTGTCACTTAGTTCACTAGACAACCCTAGGCTGTTGACTCTAAGTATGGTCATTCTATACGGGTACAGCCTGGGCGTAAAGTATAGCCGCCTCTGGACGTGCTTTACTATGGCTACTGAGCGCCAAACTGGTAGTTATATCCACTAGTTGCTTATACTGTTCCTTTAACATGCGATAACCTTCCCATGACTTCTAGTGCAGGCAAATTAAACATACAATTCTACTAATACAATGAATTGGAGGAGAAGAGTTTCTCTGGCCGCTCTGGTGCGTATCACATAACATGTTATTTTTCTGACGAGGGACACTGCGGTATAATCTATGTACGTATTCTATGGCTAACCACAACATACATACATTCATAGTCACAGCTTGTTGACCACAACAACTCTATTCACAGTCTACTGATAGCAGCCTTGTAACACGTATATGTATAGGCTCGTTATCCACTGGAGTCAACTAATTACTTTATACAGAATCATGGTCTTACTTCAGAGGCACCCTTGTCGTATCCTTTATATGAGAATAATTTGTCGAAGGGATAAGCCTTACATACCTCGACTATCGTTTCCCCGGATAACCGACGAGTTTCAACTTGGATTCGTCAGCTCTTTCTAGCGGTAAACGTTATACTGGGAGAAAGAGATGAATTTCAGTACCAAATTCAGCTTGAAACAAAACTTTTAATACTAATATCAATTATAATAATTCAACTAAAATAAAATACGGTGAGAAACCTATAATTTCGAGGGTTGAGAATGGAGAAAACGCTTACTTGAAGCCCGTGATCATATAAAAATTTAGTTTTGGGCAATTCTGATAACTTTTGCTCGGCGTGGTTACGATTTGCTGAGCAAATTTAGAGAAAATAACTCCGTAGTAATGCTTTGCGTAGCTTAAAAACTCGATACACGAAGTTAATTTAAATTTGACGACGTTTGGTAGTGTAATTAGGAGAATTACTTAAAAGTTGTAGTTTGCTCTTCCTTTGGACGGAAAGTAATATTTGGAAAATGACACAATTGAACTTGAGGAGTATTTATATACTTAGGGAAGTGGGTGGGCGCCTCGCGCCAGCCATCGGCAACCGGTCTCGCGCGTGCCTCCATTGCGGGCATCGCGCGTGTGTTGCCTCTCAAGGCGCCAGCGAGCCTGGCGTGCCGCGCTGGAAAGTGCGCTACTGGCTGGCGCGTCATGCTGGCCTTGTGCGCTCTGGTCCTGCTCGTGCCCACTTCCAAGACTTTTCCCTCACACCACAAGCTTTTCTTACTCACCACAACATACGTCGCCTACTAAACGTCAACATTTAACGGGGTGTAACAATTTAAAATTACTCTATATTAAATTTTAAAGAATAATTTGGTAATTCAACATTTGACTTAGGGTCTTTCCACTTATATAATAATATGATTTATTTTACTAAGGTTCATTAAAACACATTTTGTCATTATATTTAAACTACTTCTTCGTCGTCTCGTTTCATATTTCTAGTCTTAGTGTACGCATCCTTACACTTGTCCATCATATTAATAAAAATAAATTTTTAAAATAGCATAAATATATACAAAAAAATATGTTTGTATAAAATTTTAATAAATTAAAAATATTAAAAAAATCAAAATCATAAATTTTAAATTGATAATTTTTTATTTTTAAAAATGTTCAATTAATATTCAAGTGTTTAAATATTAAAAGAGATTCCATAACTTTGATTCCTAAATCAGTTTTTTTTGTATTTTGGAATTTTTTAAAAAAATAAAATTGTTCATCTTTACATGAACACTTAAATGCATGCATTATATATGTATATGTCACATTATATTATTATAAAATTTATATTATTATACACTATTAATGGACGAACATTTAATATAAATATTATATGATGGCACATTGAATACAAACTTTTATAGTATATTAGAACATATGGTATAAGTTATTCGTTTAAATAATTAGCACTTACGAAATCGTATTGTAATTTATTGTGCTTCGTTTTGGCACTTATAAATTGATATCATATCACAAACGCATTGTTTATTTGTAATTGATCGTCAAATGGTATTATGCCATTAAACTAAGAAAGACTCATCAAAATTAGTGAAAACAAGCAATTCAATTAGGGTAGGTTGTTTATCATACTCTTTAGGGTCTTGACTCTTTCACAGACCTGTTAAAGCAAAATGCTTTGTGCATCAGGTTGTCATTTTTCAAATTTTGTTTTTAAATGTTCTTAAACAAAAATTATTTTACATTATAAGTACAATTTTTTTAGTTCGAAGCTTCAGAATAATGTGTCTTTGAAGTTTAATTTTTAAAAATTTTAAATTTTTAAATATTAAAATTTTTAAAAAACCAATTTTGAAATGGTTTCCATAAAATAAATATAAAACATACCCATGAATATTAATTCAATAATTTAAAAAAATAATTAAATAAGTATTTGGTAAATTGTGAATTCTATTTTAAAAGATAAAAAATGTGAATTATATTTTGCTACGAGGTTTCATACTTTAAATATTTAGTTATAACAATTTTAAACTTTTCAATTTACAATTTTACGAGATGATCTCAGCTGAATTTTTTTCCTTAATCTATGTGTCTAATAAAAACACATTCACATAAATTGAAATTGACTAATAGTTTATATTTAACTAAAGAGAGTGAATAACATAAACATTCATTTAATTGAAACAATTAAAGTATATTATTGTTTCTATATTTTTCTTTTTTCTTCGATTATACAATCTTAAAACAAAGAGCAAGAAGAAGAAATTCAATGTATTAATGCAAAATAAAATTACACTCTTTAGTTTATTTTCTCGAATCCTAAGTTAAAAAATTTGATGAATAATTAGTTAGTTTAATGAAGAAAGGATTCCTATGAATTACTCAAACTTGTAATTGATTTTAAAGTCTTAAATGTTATAATTTTTTATTTTTTTAAAAGTTTTCAAAATTTTGAAGCAAAAACAATTTATAAATCGCATTTGTAAGCACGATTTATAAATTGCATTCTAAACCCGTTTATAAAATCGTGTTCCACAAAGACGATTTATAAATCGTATTCGATGATTGATAAAATCCAATTTGATAATAAACACGATATGATTTATAAATCGCATTTGACAAAACACATTACTACTGTACATTTTGCAAGCACTTTTTATAAATTACATTCTACAAACACGGTTTACAAAGAGCATTCTACAAACACCACTATTTAAAACTGACTCATATTCGCCAAACCCGATTTATTCAAAGAAGGAAAGATTTCAAGCAAAATTTTAGTCAATTTTAAAATTACTAAATGATAGGAGTTCTTATTATTTACAAATAAGTAAAGATTTAACAGTTACAACTTTAATTAATTTTTAAAGTCCTAAATATATTAAATAATATATAACAATTTTATGTATTATAGTCTTTTAATGAAGAACAAAAATTTCAATCAACATTTCTAAAGATCATCATACTTTTAATACGATATAGATTAAAAATAAACAAATAAGGATAATTCTGTTAATCTTCTAATTCTTGAAGCAAAACCGCTTATTGGTTGGACAAAGTCATAAGATCTCCAATATCGAATCCTCGGTATTTTTTTGATCGTTCCTAATATATTTATTTTTAGTTTGCCACCATCTAATCATACTTTAATAATTGTCAAAGTCTCAAATTGATATCAATATTGCATAATCAGTTTGTATCATCTGATCATATTTTAATAATTGTTCTAAGGTTCTTACTTGGACTTCTTCCAATTCATTACGCTCACTTAATTTTTTTATTCTCTAGAAAATATTTAGCTATAATATGTGTCACTTCAAACTAATTAATTATATAATTAAAATTACATTTCCAGGCTTGTCAATGATTATCAAATTATCTTTATACTATTTAAGGTTTACTTTGATTTTTTCTTAGCTTATTTAGATCTATCTTTTTGACGGATGATTAATAATTTACTATAATTGAATTTTACTTTTCCCAAGAAAAATATAAATCTTTCATATTTGTGTAAAAGAGATTTTGTTTTTTTGAATTTCTATGGAGTGTAAAATCCTTCACTATCACATAATAATATAATATCTATAATATAACGATTAAAGAGTCTTATTTAAAATTTCATTTTTTATGTTTTAATTTCTTTTTTTAGAATAGTATCACAATCATTCGAACCTAGTAGACTTTGAATTATAATCAAGTTGTCTTTGTTATAAAGGGTAAAAAGTCAATGGAAATAAGAATGATAGTACGAAGTACAAAGCTATAAGCATAGCAGTACGATCGGATGCCGGCACCCTCCTAAACAATCGATATTAAAAATGTTGATTAAATTTTTATTTTTATTAAAAAATTTATATTAGATAAAATTAATATTATTATTTAATTATATGTTTTTTTTTAAAGATATTTAAAAATTTAAAATTAATTAAAGTTAAAATTATTAAATCTTTATTTATGGTAAGATATAAGAACTCTTAATATTTTAATATTTTAAAAATAATTAATTTGTTTAATTTGTGCAAAAAAGAATATATTAAATCACACTATTTCTTCAATTTCAATTTATGTAGAGCATATCAAAAAAGATAAAAGTAAAAAAACTTAATAATATCACTGTAAACTGTAAGGTGAGATACAATATTTATTTATATTATAAACAAATATTAGAATTCATTTTAACATAAATTGTTCATTTTTCTTTTATACATTAAATTTATTATATTGATGGGAGACCACATAACTAATTGCTATACTAAACTAATTCCTATATAAGCATGTCGAATGAAGGCCCTATCAAACTTTATTCCCATTTGTGTTCTCATAAATAAAGTCAATATAATGGCATTCCAGGTCTCATCTGCAGCGTTCAACTTCATTGCTATCGTTGTGATCATGGTGGCTGCTGTGGCTGCCCATGAAGGCCACAACCATGGACCTATGGCGGCTCCGATGGACCCTGGAAGTGCCATCCTCGGATAACTTTTCCCTCACGGCGATGGCTGGACTCCTTGCTTTGGTTTTCTCCTTCCTTGTTATTAGGGAAAGGATTTGAGAATATATAGCCATATCTCTCTTTGAGTGGTTTGTCTTGTTGTGTTTGATGTACTCATTGTGTCAATTGTCCAGCACTATCCAGTTCAATTGTATGTGTTTCTTTCTCATCTTGGTGAAATAACATATCGATTCTTAATAAAAGTATTTTGAAGTCATCATTTAGTTGTTCTTAACTGTAATGGCCAATTGATCATATTGATGATGTAAGAATATTAAGTGGGAATCGTTGCAACCTTCAATCAAGTGCACAGTTTAAAACTTTCTTTCGTATAGATGCAACCATATAATATTATATTAATTTTTCTTAAAAAATAAATAAAATATCTAGTTTTATAAATACCACAAATTCACGTGCTTCATAATTTCTATAAATTCGTGAGTGAATATTATTGTGTGATCAATTTAGTGACTTTCGTATTCACTGATATTATTAGCTAATATCCGTATTCTTTTTTGGTTTAATTAATTTGTACTCACAATCCATTCCACGGTAATTCATATTCACATTGTATAGGTTCATCCAGAGGCTTACTCACTGCGGGGTTTCTCCATTCAGCAAAAAAAAGAAAGAAATCCTCATCTGTTGTTATTGTGAACCTTAGTATATGGTTAAAAAAACTCCAAAAACACATTTTAAATTATATGTATTAAGCTTTGTAAGTTTAGTATTTGAATGTCAGTTTGTTTTTAGTATCTCAAATATACCTGAATGCTGACTGGATCAAAATCGTGTGTTCAATCACTCCCGCATGTGTGATTCAAAATTTAAGCATAAAAAATCGTCTACATAACATTATAACAACTATAAATTGCTGAGTAATCATTTTTAAAACAAAAAGTTTTCACCTTAAAAGGTCTTTTCCTCGTACTCTTTCTTCTTGTCATTTCTTGTTATCTTTTATGTAAAATTGCAGATTTCTCCCGACTCAAACTCTCCTCTTCTTTTTCAGATGTCAAATTCTACTCTTGCTCAGAATACCCCAAAACCCAAATCTCTCCAAGATGTCCATGTTATAGTCTTACCATTCAGAGAAATCATCTGTATGATACATAAAGCCTTCAAAGAACATTTGCAGCAACAAGTAACATAATTAGTTGAGACCAATCTAATTAACTATTACACCTTTATACAAGATACCCATATAAGAAACTCAAGAAAAGTAGCAGTAAAGAAACACAATTAGCTAAAGGAACAACTCAATTGACTGTATACCTTTATAGAAAATTTTCATATCAGCAAACTCAAGAAAAGTTCAATATATTACATAATAATCATCTGGGTATGTCTTACCAGACCTATCTTCAATAGCTGACCCAAGACTACTAGCATTTGCTCCATGCATTTCTCGTTGTTTCTCTATGGAATCGTCAATAGCAATGTAAACAACAAGTCTGCTGAACTTTTTCACGATGTATTTTTCTGCTAGAAAGATTCGATCTTGGCCTTGTTGGATTGATATTGAAGAAGTTCTTGAAGTTATTATCACGGTGAAAATAATTATATACGTAAACTGTCACCTGATAATTTTTTTAAAAATAAACTAGCGAGTGTAGCACCTGCGAGTAATATAAATGTTCGAGTGTGTTTCTATAGTTTTAGGGTGATAATTCAGGTACTAAAAACAAATTCCGAATAGTTCAGATACTAAATTTACAAAAATAATATAATTTGAATGTGTTTTTGAACCTTAACTCTTAATATATTAAGAGAAAGATAATTTTTTTTTTATTTTACTTTTAACATTAACTACTACTTCTTTAAATTATTTTTAAAAACTTTTTGAAATGTTGATTATCATAGATATTTTAATAAAACATATACTTGTATTATTATTTTTTTAGAAAGAGTCCAATATTCACGATGAATCAGTAAAAGTGAATGGAGGCAATATAACATATCAACTAATTAACTCAAAATCAGAACATTTATAGTTAAATTCTTTTAGCCACAAAAATTTTGGTTATAATGTCCGAATATAGTAATATCTATTTATATTATAAACAAGTTTTTCTTTTGATATTTTATTTTTTTCTTTTATTTTGTATCAATTAATTACCCTATTAGTTATTTTCAATACATGAACACTTTTTCAATACATAAGAAATCAATAAATTGAAAACTCTCTCATCAAATGACCCCATCAACTTATTTATGAACGCTACTTCCCAATTTTTTTTTACACTAATACGTATATTAATTAACTTCTGCATGTATATTAATAATTTTATTTTTCATAATTATTTTTAAAATTTTTTATTGATCAAACTTTAATCTTAATAGTTAGGCAAATTTTGTATACTATAAATATACATATATTTGGTAGTATGATAAAAAGAAGGAATAATTTAACGTAGTTATTCTAATCAAATATTCAGGACTCTTTTCATAACCTCAATACATTTTGTATGCATGTACTAAAATAGCATGATCAAAATCAAAGATTATGTCCAATTTGAAGCGATCTCATTAAGAAAAGCTGCATGTATACTTCACAATTAATTATGTTTTTTAATTTTTTATTAGTCAATAGAGAAAAAATACTCTCATTATCTTTTTTTCAATTATTTTTGTAGCAGATTTCATTAGATATTTTTCCTGTGTATTTGAGTTTCAATTATATATATATGTGTGTGTGTTATACACGCAGTAGTGATGTCTGTTCGTGTTTTTGAAAAAAATATTAATAAGTTAAACTTGACTTTTTTTACCCAGTCTTCATGGACTAAAATGGTAGTTGAGGAAATTGTGAATATGAGAAGCAAATGAGAGGATTTTCATTTAGATCATATAACAAATGAACATATTTTCACATTTATTAAAATTTTCAACTTTAATTTTTTTAATTTTTTTAATTTTTTTAGAAAAAAAAATTAACGCGTAAATTATTTTTTTTTGGTTGGTTTTTTGTTTTTTTTAACTTTTTCTTTTTTTGTTGCTTCGATTATCGTATTAATGTTGTTGCTACTATTTTATTGATGATATTTTTATATGTACTTTTAAATTTTCGCACGAACACAAATTTATAGTAGATCTGAAATCACAAATATGATTTTAGAAAATTTTCTAACGACTCTGTATGTAGACTTGTCAATCATTACTTATGTTAGAGTCTTGCTCCCTAATATTATGCTTATTTATTAACTTGCAAATCATTACTTATATTCATATTAATATGACCTCTAATTAAGTATTTTTTTATTAATTATTATGTTTAAAAATAAATTTAAGTTGCATATTTAAATAATTTTTGAAATATAATTTGAAAATATTTCAACGATGATGGTCAAAACTCAAAACACTTTAGATATGGTAGACTTCGATATATTATAGTAATTATAAAAATCATATAGTTTCATATGTGTAGCCTAGTTAACAACAACCTAAGAGTCTGCGTTAATGTCGTAGTCTTGCGCCCCTATATTATGATTTGATAACTTATGAATCATTACTTATATTTGTTATTAAAATTACCTCTAATTAAATAAAACAACACAAAATAATTATCAATATTATTAAAAAATATAAAAAAATTACATATTAAAAAAAAAATTAAAATATAATTTGAAGCATTTTAATGATAGTCAAAACTCAAAGTGTTTTAGATAGGATTGTCATCATCACATCAAAGACATCATAAAAATCATATACTTCATAAATGTTGATCCTAGTTAATAACAGCAAAGAGAATCGCATTACTAATGTTGTAGTATTGTCTTCTCTGTAAATTTTATTATGTGAGACATACCAGTCATACTTGTGTGGGAGAATTCTTTTATTGACAAATGGACTAAAGTAGGTCCTACCGCACTAAATGCAATCAAAAAGATTCGCATCCATTTTTGGCCATTTTCCTCCTCCTATATCTTCTATTTAACTGTGTATAAATTAGTGTTATTTTTCATGAGTAATCAAATCTTATTTTTTTATTTTTAAATATATTTTTAGTAACTTGAAATAATTGACGTAAGTGAAAATTTAAAAAGTTGAAAAATTAATGGTGAAGTGAAGAATATTTAGTAAATTTTATTAATTCATTTCAATATTTCTAATTACAAAATAGATAATGTTCTTTTCTCTTTTTTTTTTTGTTAAATTTTTTGCTGAAATAAAATTATGTGCCTAAAAAATTTGTTGGTACGTGCTAATTAGCTATACGGATGAAGAATATCTCTATAGAGAGAACAAAAAAATGAATTAGGAATATGAGCTAAGTAAGATTAATATGGTGGATCTCATATTGTAAAGTCACCCAATATAAAATTGTAGTTGCACTTGACTTTTAGAATTTAGAGAAATAAAGATTTTGACTTTATTATAAAGAGAAAAGGTTGGTATGATCTTTTTATATTTGTGGTCATATTTGAGCCACATAATTATGGCTATTTAGCAACACCCAAAAATTTAATTGGAAGTATATTTTGGTATGGTTTCATTAGAACAAAGAGTATTTAACACACTTGTAACTTTTAATTTAGTACTCTTTTCATTTTAAAATAAATGATGTTTTTAGCTTGAATAATCTATTAAAAAATCACTTATTCAATAATAATATATTGCACTAACTTAGTACCCTTAACTAAACATCTTGAAGAAGATAGCTCATTAGTATTTGTACACCTAAAGCTGTTGCTGGACTTAACTTGATGATGTTGAAGCTATGGAATAAGGCAACTATAACAAAGTTATGTTAGGAGTTGGCCAAAAAAAGGATAAGTTTTGGGTTAAGTGGATACATTATTAGTATATAAAGGAACAAGATTTGAAGGATATGCCTATACCACAACGGGTTTACGGATGGTTAGAAATATTCCAGGCTAGAGGTCATGTGGCTAGTATTACTAACAACAGGAGGTTTGTCATTAAGCATGTTTATTTAGATCTTCTTGGTGAGCTGAGTAAAGTGCCTTGGAAGGGACTAATATGTCACAACCTAATCCAGACCAAAAAGTTGTATTCACTATGTGGCTGCAAGTGCGGGGAAAGGTTGCCCATGACTGATAGACTATTGAAATGGGGCATCTAAGTGGATAGTCTCTGCAGCATATGTAAACTAAGTGCGAAGACTAGAGGTCATCTTTTTGCTGAATGTGTTTGTCATGCCAAGCCTTGGGAGGCCTGGGCGGCACCTGAACGCCTGTGTAGGATGGACTGCTAGACTACGAGCCTAAGCACATGGTGCCTGGGCGGCTATCTCAGATTTCTGGAATCAACATGGGCTATATAACGGCTGTAAATACAGCCTCCGGCCGACTAGGCCTAGAGCCTGTAATATAACTTCAGCTAACTGAGAATCATACTTATGTGGGAAACCTATCTTGAATAACAAGGCCACCATGCTGTCTTGTTAGCTCAATCTCCAATATAATGAATACTGAATATCTACGTGACCAGCAAAGGTCACCACTACTATCTGAATACACGGCCCCACACGGCCAACACAATCAACAACACTAAACAGCTAAACATCAACGCACGGCCCCTGGCAAATACAACTAACCACATGGAGATATATATACACAATCGCAAGCCTCTATGAATACTTATAAGATGGTCAGGGACAGGGGCCCCGATCTACCCATACTGTATAACAAAAGAAAGAAAAGTAGACCTCTAGATGTCTAGCTCGGATGACGAGGGTGATGACTCAATAAAGCGGCTAGAATCACGAGGGATCGACTCCTGCGTCTATGAGTACACAGGACAAGTAATACAGCGCCCCAAGCAGGCGTCGAGCTATCCACTAGTGCCAGTAGCCACAAAAACAAACTGAACACATCTGAATATAAACAACATAACTAGAAACTCTGAATAATTGGAAATATGCGAAGCGTAGCAGAGTGATAGAATCGAATCGGGCTTTTATGCGAGAATAAGAGCGGAGCATACTGTCGGCGTGGAGATCTGCTGTCTATTAGCTAATAAATAACATATATACATATACAAACTATAACAAGCAGGACCAATACCAACCCCCTTAAGCCGGAAGGTGCCAACCAACAAACAATCTATATACCCCTACCGGGTCAAAACCATCCAAAAATAAGTCACTCCACTCGTCTACTAACTACGAGCACCTTTACCAGCCCCCTGGGTCTCCAGCTCGGGCTATGGCCTCTGATATAAATAACTGTGTCTGAGTCCGGAGGACTCACCAACACTGTAGCGTAGCGTGTTTGTATACCATGTCACATTACACAGGCGCAAGCGCACAAAAGAGTAAGCTAGCCTGCTATGCTGATCAGCCTGATATGGAAGCTCCATCCCATCTTCGTCCTACTGCGGACGGCATGCCCTCCTTGGAGTGGCGATCCCACCTCACGGTGGTCAACACAATTACCAACCCAGGGGCGGCGAGGACGCTCAAAGGGCCCTCATAACACAAACAAGTCTCAACAATCAATAATCACATATAGCAAGCATGTTTGAACTGAAAATACTATTTGTATTCGGTTTCTCATTTCTGAACTCTTTTCTGTGTTATGCTGATTCTCATCTTTGAGTTATACTGTGTTGAGACATCATCGGCCTATGCAGCTATCTTGTATCTGAGATATTATCTGACTGTCTGACTATACTGTATCTGGGATATTATCTGACTGTCTGATATTGCTACTGCTTTTATTCTGAACATATATCATAATATTATAAACATGCTGCTAAATTCAAAGCTTAAACGCTAAATATACGAGGACTCAATTCTTGACTTCTGAATCCTTTCTATATAACACGCTATCTACTGTACTGGATTACTAACTTGCCAAGGAATTAGCTTTACATACCTTCGCTTTGGATTTTCCGACTAACAGGCAGAAAACTAAGGTGATACTCATCTATTTCTCCCAACTACATTCATATATATATATATATATATCAATTAGAACTAAATACACTAATATTCTAGAAGAAAACATCACTTTCGATATATATATCCCAAACTTCGGCTTATCGAAAAACGGTCAGCTTCGCTATTTCTCGAAAGTCGAAGGGAGAAATACTCCACGAGATCTTGGCCCAGCGATTGCTTACAACATATGTTTTAGAGCTACGGACCAGCTTAAGCTAGTGCTAGGAAAATGTAAGTTTTAGTGAATTTGACTAGCAAGTAGTGTTCCTGGATAGTATCTTTAGCAACTTGAGACGGATTTTATGTAAGAAAATGTGGTAGTGCGCTATGCTTGTAATTCTTCCGGTGGGTGATTAATTAAATTTATATTTACCAAAAAAAATTCTCTCTATTTAAATAAGGGAAAAATTGAAAGAACATCATTAACATCTTCTTGATTATTTAAAACATCACTTATTTTAAAATAAAATGAAAAAAAAAAACATCCACTTATTTTGAAATAGAGGAACTAAGATTCTAGGCTGGTTGGTTTAGATTTTGATTTTTAATATTAGTTTTTAAACCCTTTCTAGAAGCTCTCATTGTTTGTTTCCTTGATAATCAGTGGTGGAGATATAATAAAAAAGAGTGGTCAATTAAACATTCTTCATCAAAAAATTATATCGTGTTTATCGGGTAAAAATCCCTAAAAATGATATTGAATTGTAAAATAAAAAATTAAAATTGATTTAAGGGTTTTAATCTACTTTGATGATTCTTCCTCACTCATAATTTATGAGGGTTACATTTTGTTATCCAGTTATTCAAATTTAAAAATTATTATACACATACTGACCATACAAATAAATGATTCTTCCTCACACAAAAGTAACTTATATGATCATTTGATTCTAGAAATGGGAATTGCTTATGTAATTTTAGCATTTTCAAGAATTAAAGACAATCAAAAGAAAAAGAAAGTTTGTAATGTGATAACATATTTATGTTATAGTAATGTCAATAAAAAATTATATTAACAATTAATTTATTAAATGTGAAAACAAAAAGGGAAAATAAAACAAGGTAAAGAAAAAGGAGCAGATCAAAAGAGTGCAGATATATTTTTTACATACAATTATAATACTCTTTATAATTTATAACATTTAAAGAATTTCTTGGAGATAAGTGAAACTTAAATATACAAATATACGATAAGAAATTAAATTAAAAATTTAAAAAATGAACATTCACAATGTAAAAAGCATGAACATTACTAGTTTATTTATAATAACGGTTTAATCAATTTATCATAAGTTAATGAATGAACCTCACTTATTTTATTAGGATTCGGATTTAGGCTTTGTATTAAGCAGTTGATAAAGAGTAACAAAATAAATTTATTTTTGAAGTCTTAACTGTGAAAACCAATATTGAAGAAGACTTGAATAAAAGGAAGGAAGAGGGAAGCAGGAAAGGGGAAAGGGAGGACTATGGAAAGAAGGACATCAAGATACAAATAAAGGAAAAGATCAATAAAATTTGTAGGATTATATTCTAAAGCTTTAATTCCAAGTCCAAGTTTTGATCACATCTTCCTGCAATATTTCCAAAAGAGATGGGCTTGTCGAGTTTCTTGATCAAAGGCTTTGTGAAATTAATAGAGATTTATCTCCATCTCCTTGTTCACTTGACCTTTTGTGTCTTCAACCTTTGAATGGAAAATAGCATGACCCTTTCTTTTTGAAGAAATTTGAGAGTGCTTTTGTGTAAATCTTACTGGTGTGTGTTTTCTTGGCATAGCAGTTCTAAGTAATATATATGCTGAAGTTTAAAAACCAAATGTGGGACTATTTGTTTTCTCTGTGTGTAGCAAGTATTGTGGTAATGTGAGATTTTCTGCTCTCAACCTTGATGCAGGTGGTGACTCCGACCACCAAGAGCTAGCATCGGTGGTCAATAATAACTGGCGAGCTCGCGACGATCAGAAGACTGGTGCAGTTATTAGTACAGATATTTATCAGCCAAGGTGCAGTGAGGTTGTGATCCCATCAGTCGCTGAGTTGTATGTTTTAGCCTGGAAATGGTAAAATACTCTAGTAGTCTACCATGGAAGTTTTCAAAATAAGTTAAAATTTGAAACAAGTTACTCTGCACTCACTGAAAAAGTGATTGCAGTGAAATCCAGACAAATCCATAAAGTCAAAGGGAGATGGTGAAAACCTTCTATGGTTTCATTTTTCTCTACAAAGTTCTCAGTAACTAAGTGCAAGTTTCATCTGTTCTGAATTTAAAAGATAATTTTCGATCGAACCAAAATGAATCGCCTCCATATAAAAGAGAATGGAGAAACACTCTAATCGGGAGCGCTTTTTTCGTAAGGAAGTTCAAAAATAACGGAGAATCCAAAGTTCTTCCTCGTTTAAGGAAGCTGATCTGCCGATGGAACAAGATTGAATTGTCGTCGACCCTAAAAGAGGTAACAAAAGAATGTCTTACCAGATCTAAATCTGAATTAAATCAGACAGTAAATAATGGATACCAAATAATTTTAAAAAAATTATAATTCACATCAATATTTTCATGTATGATCTTACCATTTCGTTGGATCACTAGAGTATAACCTTCTCTGCCGTGAACATGATCAAAATGATAAAGTAATGGCACTTTTTGCATGAGGAATATTTGACCACTTGAGCTTCGACATAGTGCATTACCATGAGCCACCATGATTATAAAATTCCTCTACTAAGCTAATCTTGATATAGAGATACTATACTTAATGTTAATTCACTTACTAGAACTTACTGTAAAATAATTATGTAAAAATGATAAACAATATAGATGTATTTATACATGCAGAGGAGGACAATCTTGTAAAATTATTGAACAATATTAGATTGTCATAATCTTATAATTAATAGGAACACACACAATTAACACCATGCAATAACCATAAAATTTGTCATTATCCTATTTTATGAAACTTTGTAATTATCACAGTGAAAGTTTTAAGCCAAATGACAAAACTATGGTGTTAAAATTTAATTAGTTGTCGTATACTGTTAAAGAGGAAAATATAATTAAATGCTTGATTTATCAATTATCAAATTTAAATTTCAAATCTTAAGAAAAACAGTTCAATTGTATAATACTCCCTCTGCCCAAGATGGAAAAAGAAAATTGTCTCAAAATAATTATCGTTTTAAAAATTAAATATAGTAATTAATATTTATTTTTAATTATATTCTATATTAAAATTACTTTTTCTTTAATAGTATTTTTCAAAAAAAATAATTAATAAACTTAGAAATAACCCATCAAAAGTAATATTTACTTTACCATTCATTTTTTCTTACGAACGTCAAAAAAGATAAAAGTATTAAATTTTGTCCAAAAGTTTTGGGGGATTCACAGATAAATTAGTGCTAACTTGATGGTATTATCCCACTCATCATATTGCATTAATTAGGGTGCTCTATTAAATTTATTGCAATTTATACCGTACTTATTGAGAAATGATATAAATATTTTATACACTTTTAATTATATTGAAATTATAAATGTCCCGATTTAATACTATAATAAAAATTTTAATTGGAAGTATATTTTGGAATGGTTTCATTCGAACGAAGTATTTAATACACTTGTGTTCTAAGTTCTAACTTTAAGTTAGTAAAAGATTATATTTTAGAGTTTGGTTTCGATTTTGACTAGGGGTATCTGTGCTTGACGCGGTTATTACAAAAAATAAATAAATTATAACAAAATAGTTATTGTTAAAAATTTTAATAAAACAACATTGATCTTTACATATTGAGTTGATTTTATTTATTTTTATTTTCATGTGTAAGATTGATATCAAAGCAGTAAAGAAAATTTAACTTAACAATTATTGAACAAACGATCCTCTTTAATTTTGATCTTCCAATTGCATATATAAAATTAGAATCATAATTTTAACCTATTAGTCTTAATTATTTTCTTAATATTGCTAGTAAATATTTTAAATTAAAAAAACAAAAAAAACATGTAATTTAATTAAAATTAAAAAAACATAAAAATTAGTTTTTTTTTGTTTTTGAAAATTTTTAAATTGATATTTAATTTAAGATCACTTTTTTTTTTTTTAATTTTGTTATTTTCTTGATTATTATTTTCTATTAATTTTATTTTGATAATACTTTTTATTAGACACATGCTTATGTAGACATGAAAGACAAAAAGAACTAAACAACTCTAGTTGTTCCTCTTACTATGTGCAATTATGCGTTCAAGAATTTGTATTTGTATGTATAATTCTTCAAGATTGTTATTTTTTTTCCGTTTATGATGGTAAAAAATTTAAAGGTTTCATTAATGTTACAAAAGCCCATACAATTACTGGAAAAAAAAAAATAATAATTGAGGTGCTAATTAACACAAATCTGCATAAATAACAATATACCATTTAATGAATACTCGTAGGAGGTTTCTTTTTTACTTTCACTCGATATTTTGTACTTGTTTTGAGATATCCAAATTTATGCCAAAAAGCTCAACTTTAAAAGTAAGTGTTCCTTATTAGTACACGTTTCATTAAAGGCTCAAGCCTGAGAAAAAGTTAAAGAGTGAAAGATATTTATTCATCCCACCACAACATATAATAATACTAATAGAAAGCAATAAAGAAGAAAATGAATTTACCTATTAAAATTGTAACTTTGATGATATATCTTCTGCTATATTTTTCAGGAAAGTTTCTATATTATCATCACCGTTTTTTCTCTACTAATCTAAATAAAGTTTGTGAGATAGGATGAAACTTGATGAAAATAAATTTTGTATTGGTATAAGAATAGATTAATGATTTAAAACTCACTTATATAAACTAATCATATTCTTTCATAACTGAAATAATTTATTAATAATTCAAGTGAATGTCCAATGACTTTTGAGCGGCTAAAATAATTTCTTTGTTGTGTGGTACAATTTATTGTTGAAAATATTAGAAAAGGATAATCATTACATCTTTTTTGACTTTCACGGATATTATTGAGCTTTGATATACACTTAATAAGAAAATTAATGGTCTTATGAGATAATGACCTTGTTAAATACAAGTTTTTTATTTTTGGTCATTTGAATGACTCAAATTTCTCTGTCTTTTTAATTTTTAATCTTTAGTTAATTTTATTTATTTTTAATCTGTATACAATATATATTTATATTTTGCTATCAAAGTTATCGAATGAGAGTAGTATTTGCTAAAGTTGTATAATTTCTATCAACATATGTTATTAAGAATGACTAGTAGTCATTATCGATTTTATGATATAGATCTGCAAAGAAATAGTAGTTAATTGTGAGAAGAAATTTGACATCAAAATAATTAATAAATTCAATAATTTTTTCGTATGTATGAGTTTTATCTGACTCAAACCATGAGTTCTTTCATCTGTAAATTAGGAGGAAGAGTAATAGTTAACTTATGCCAATAAAACAGTCTAACACTTAATAATTTAAGATTGAGAGAAGAGATTTTGATGAAGGCAAAAAAGAATAGTAAAATTCTTTTCTTGCGAATAGATCATATCTTAATTACAATAGTTTCATATAAAGTGAAGGAGCTAATCAAGAAAACCAACAAGTAAGGATGATAATAAGAGTACAACCATACGAGTCATGAAAAATTAAAGAAAGAGGAGCTGCAGCTCTAGAGTGCTAACGTGCATGACAACAAAATTTAGTAAGCGAGATTTTTTGCTTTTTTTAAAAAATAAAATAAAATTAGATAATAAAGTAATTCAGCTTACATTCTAAATGGTAGTGATTTTTAAGTTCTCCTCCAACAATTTAAAAATTTTGCAACACACTGCTTGTTGTGTTGTAACTTATATCGAGAAAAAAAATACCAAATGAAAAGAAGCATTAAGTTTCATGGGAAAAATAAAAGTTCTAGCAGAAGAAGATAAATATAATACTGATGAACTGATCTAATTTCACACTTTGTTTTGTTTTATAAAGTGCACTAAAAATGTCAAATGTGCATAAATATGTTATTCAATGCGGAAGTTAGAAATGGAACACTAATAACGGCTGAAATGTAGAAAGATTATGTAGAAAAATAAAATTTATACAATTATTTAAAAAGTGCAAAAAAGAAGGAAAAATGCCAAAAAACCATAAAAAAAGATAATGTTTTCCAGTCATTCATGGTTTGATAACATTTTGAATTTTAAATTTTATATATATATATATATATATATATATATATATATATATATAAATTAGTTTTATTTTAAACCTTTTTCTAAAAGCTTTCATCGTTTTGTTTTCTTATTAAGTGGTGGAGATATAGTGAAAAAGGATGATCAATCAAACAACTTTTACTAAAACTTGTATGAAGCATATAGATTAAAAATGATCTAAATTGGATACATTTTATAATTGAACATTCTTTAACAAATTGAGAGGTCCAGTTCATGGTGATGGGTATTCAAAGTATCTTGGAAGGTGCATGTCCGAGTCGCCAATTCAGCCTTTTACCTATATTGTCACGCTCCACCGCCCAGGAGGCATGACTGAGTGGCAGTGCCCTACTAGTATACGGACTCTTTGAGCCGCCGAGCCTGGCACCTCTCACGGTGCAAAGTAAAACTCTAATTCTGGATTCAGAAAAACATGGGCTATATAGCGGCTGTAAATACAACCCCGACTAAACAAGGTCTATAGTCACCCTGTAAAAGATAAACTAAGCAGAACAACCAACTATAAGGAGTCTATTCGGGCCGACAAGGTCACCAACTAATAGCCGAACAAAGGCCCCACACGGCCATCACATACAATCTGACCACAGGGAATATGATACAATCTGCAAGACTCTAAGAACAATAAGATGGTCGGGACAGGGCTAACCCTACCCTTACTGTACAGACAAGAAGAAAGTAAACCTCTGTCTTCCAAGCTCCCGAGATGAAAGGAGAGCCCCGAAGGCTGCAGTATCCTTGGCCCAGGACTACGAGGATCTGCTCCTCGTCTATGGCACCTACAGGCAAGTAATGCAGCGCCCCAAAATAGACGTCGGTACCACTGGTACTGAGTATGTAAAGCAATAACTGAATAATAACTGAAAGTAAGTAATAAAAGGCCGGCAATGCTTGAAGTAAAAAGGAAATGTTGTGGCCCGAATGGAGTCCAGGGCTAACTGCCTCAGCTATGCGAGAAGAATATAAATGAATATACATGAATATAAAGGAACTCATGAAACAAAAATAACAACATACCTCTGACTGCGTATTCTGACTAAGTCTGAAACAAGTGAGGATATCCAGTTTTCATATCTTCCTCCCAAGTCATCTCCCTCTTGGTTTCCTATTACTCCATATCACCTTGACAGAAGCAACATCTTTAGTTCTTAACCTACGGATTTGCCGGTCTAGTATAGCTCACGGAACTTCCTCATAAGCTAACTCTTCTGTGACCTGAACATCTTGGACTGGGACAATTCGGGAGGGATCTCCTATGCACTTCCTCAGCATTGATACATAAAAAACTGGGTGAACAGATTCTAACTATGGTGGTAAATCCAATTCATATGCCACATTTATTCAGTGAATCTGATAAGGCCCAACAAATCTCAGGTTGGGCTTGCCTTTCTTGCCAAATCTCATCACACTGTTCATGGATGAAACCTTCATGAACACCCGGTCACCCACATTAAATTTCAAGTTACTGGCACATCGGCATAAGATTTCTGGCGGCTCTGAGCAGTCAATAAGCATTCCTGATAAGCTTTACTCTCTCCTCTGACTGATGAATAATATCTGGCCCAATCAATGCAGATTCTCCCTACCTCCAAACCAACCAGCTGGAGATCTACACTTCCCCCATACAATGCTTCATAAGACGCCATCTGAATTTTTGAATGATAAGCTGTTATTATAGGCAGAATTCAATAAGAGGTAGATGTTCATCCCAACTACCTCAAATCTAACACACATGCTCTTTATATCCTCCGACTTCTGGATGAGTACGTTCTGCCTGCTCGTCTGTCTGAGGATGGAAAGGTTGTGCTCAAGTTAACTTGTGTCCCCAAGCCTCTCTAAAACGATTGCCAAAACTTGGTACAATTGTAGCATAATATACATAAGAATAATATTATATATTATATATAATAGTTAATGTATAACACATAATATTATATAGGAAATATATTGTACATTATAGATATAAATATATATAATAACAGATAATACGTGTATAATATACATAAGAATAATATATAAAATATATATTAATTTATATACAACAAATAATATTATATAAGGTATATATATAGTACATTAATGGAATATTTGCAGGATTTGGTATTAATGTTTGCTTATTAAAAGGTAAGAATAAAGAATTTAAAGGAAATAATTTTATTAAATATTAAATATTTTTCATATTTAGTCTACTTAAATTATGGAAGAAATAATGAGTTATTTTATTTATAGAAATAATACCTTATTTAAAATATTTATCCCTTTAGTCATTTATAAGGTATTTATTGTATATTATAATTTAGGAAATAGTTGTAACTTTTATGAGTATCATTTTAAAAAGTTGTATTTATTTAACCTCAAAATTAAGAAAAAAATAAATATAAATTCTAGCTTATGAGGTGTCATTTTACTTGTCTAATGTCTAGCTTTATATTATACATACATACAATTAAGTACTTCATTTTAACATATATTCATTCTTCATGGATGAAATGAAAGACTGGAATAGTAAATATTTAAGTTTTAAATATTTTATTTTTTTTGTTTTTTTAAATATTTAATGAGTTTTTTTTATATTTATGAATTTTAAAATAAAAAAATGAAATAAAAAGTAATCATTGACACATTTATTTTTATGTAATAATAAACAAATTGAAATGAAAGAAAAACTATAAAAAAAAATAAATAGAATTTTTGATAAAAAGAAGTGACACATTGCCTAACTTTATATATAAGATATAAATTAGCAAGAGTTCAATAAATCACTGTCATTCACAATATTTGATTGTATTCAGTTCATTTGAATACCTATAATTTTTTTCCTCTTTCTGTCATATTGAATTTTAATATTGTTGCAATTTACACTTTATATAAAAGCAAACATGTTAAAATTTATTAAAAATTATATATTTTTTATATTGTTTGTTTTTTGTTTTTGGGGTTTTTTTTTTTTTATGAATTTTGAGTTTTTTTAATTTTTTATTTTTTTAATTAATAACAAACTTATGAAATGAATATTCACACGGTATGAAATGCGAACAAGTTTATTAATTTATTTGAGTAATTTTTATAAATAGTATTCTAATAAAATAATTACAAAATAATATGATTTATTAAAATTATAAAAAAATATGTTTTTCTATTTTCTGATACAATTTACTATAACCATTATTACGTATTTAAATTCAAACCACTGCAATCACTTTTAATTGGTGTTGTTTGTTTTTGTTTTAAGAAAAATTGCGTATTTAATGAGGAAGTAATTACTATTTTTATGATCTTCGATTTTTTCCCCATATTTCCAAAATTTTAAACCAATATTTCACATCTGTATAATTTCAAAATTTGAAATGCCAAGTTTTGAATAATTTTTTTAGATATATCATTATTGCAGATTTGGATTTTTTTAAATTTATACGAATACATGTATCAAAACTCATGCTACTAAATGATTATGTTTCACTAAAAATATTGATACATACTAATAAGCATAAAAAAATTTGATACATATACAAATATAATACATAAACACAGTATAACTGGAAAGTTGATACATACTAATAAGTATATAATAAATACACATTCAAAGATTCTATAATCTACAAATTTCTTCAGATATTAGATGTTTTATGAATAAATTGATACATTGTCATATCGCTTCAAAAATCTCGATACAAAACATGAACGGAAAAACTCCACTTTGTAAATAAATTAATATACTGATATACAGGCAACAAAATAAATAATTGACAAAATTTTTCTAAATTTATACACAAAGAAATATGAGTATTTTATATTCATGTATCACTAAAAAATTGATATACTAATAACAAATTGGTACAATGTATTGATACATACAAAATAAAACATCGATACAAAATAATTAAAGTTATCAAATCTGATGCGTACATATATCAATTCCGCCATTGATACACAAAGACCAAAGTTTGAAAAAAATTACGAGTGTATCCAATTCTTCTTCCTTTCTTCTTTCTTGGACCTCCTCTCGAGAATGTATCACAACATCAAGTGCACTTGTACTAAGTGGTTGCTCTGAGTGAGAAAAGACACAAATCAAACAATGGATAATCTTGTATAGATTGTTCATTAGATGATATCTCAGGTTAGCCTTCTAGGGGTGATTCATCCACCATTTTAAGCAAGATTTATACCTTGATAAAAACTCCAAAATTTAAAAATATTGAAAAAAAGTTGATAGTATATGAAATATGAAGTAACAATCGTAAGCTTACACAAGAATCACGGAATAGTGGAGAAAAATTGAATGAAAATCGTGAGTGAAACCAAAGAAAGGAATATTGGGAAATTTTGAAAGATGAAGAAACGGTATTTTGGTTGGGTAAATACAGCTGAGATTGGAGAAGAGATATTAAATTTTATACATGTGCTTATAGTAAAAAAGCTATTTATTAATTATTTTGCTATTTTAAATAATTTTCTAAAATTATTAATTATATATTGTAAATATATAGTAAGATTTACTTAATTATGCAATTTTCTTTTTATAATAACGGTCTATTTAATTCATCATAAATCAATAGTTTATTGAACCTCACTTGTTCCCATGCAATTAAGATTCAGATTTGGGCTTGTATTTAATTTTAAATTAAAACTTTGATCATGTGATTACTATTTCAAATTATAACCACCAATGTGAAGTTTTAATTTCTACATTTTTCTTCTTAAATATTATTGATAAAAAGTAACAAGTAAATTTATTTTTGAAGCCTTAGACTTTATAAAAATCAACAATAAAGAGACTCAAATAAAAAGGAGGGGTGGGGGTATGGAAAGAAGAACGTCTAAAATACAAATAAAGGGGAAAGAATCAATAAAACTTATAGGACTATATTCTAAAGCTTCAATTTCAAGTCCAAGTTTTGATCTCTATCTTCTGCACCATTCCAAGGAAGGAGCTTGTCTAGTTTCTTGATCAAAATGTGAAATCAACATGATCCATCTCCCTCTCTCCTTGTTCACTTGACCCCTTATGTCATCAACCTTTGAGCGATAACATGACAGCTTTCTTTTTGAAGAAATTTGAGAGTTCCACTTGTTTAGAATCTAACTTGAAATGTATTTGACTTGACTCTGCAGGGGACCTGCAAATTAAATAATATAATATTAAAGTAGAAAATAAAAATAGCAGGATGCATTGCTTTATATGTATATGTGTGTATGTGAATTTTTCTTCACACACTATCACGGAGTGTGGTAGGATGACAGAATTTCTCCTATCATTAACTAAGGTCTCCGTGTTAGAGCCTCGAGTGAAAAACCACTTTGGTCGGAGCAACTTTCTCTTTAGTGGAGTCTACGCGGCACAAATCAAAATTAATCGGGTTAATGATATCTTGCATTTTATCAAATGGGTTTTGGAGGAATATGTGAAGTCTCTCACCTTAAATCAGACTTCGTATCGAGCATATGAATAGTGAAATACTTTAATCGGGATCAATAGCTTTCCTCTAGAGAAGGAAGTTTTCAAATAATCTAAGAATTCAAATTAAGTTCCTCTGCCTCCTATAAGGAAGGTGATTTTGTCGTTAAAACTCAACGAATCAACTCCTAAAAAAGAATGGTGAAATACTCTAGTCTAGAGCTCAACATCACTCTATAAGAAGTTCTCAAATAAGCTAAAAGTACAGAATTTATCATCTCCTTAATTTAAAGGTGATTTGCTGACCGAACTAGAATGAATCGCCATCCTAGCTTAAAAATATTGGAGAAAAAATCTTGACGGCGCAATTTTTCCCATGAAAATTCAAGAAATAAGGAGAATCAGTTCTTATTCCTCTTTTAAGGAAGTTGATGTTATTGTCGAACAAAGATTGAATCACCGACGGTCCAAAAGAAGTAACAAAATGCCCTACCAGATTTAAATCTAAATATGTCAGGCAAGTAAATAATACCCAACTAATTATACAAAAAAATTCACATCAATATTTTTATGTATGAACTAACCATTTCTTTGTACCATAGGTATAACCTTCTCTTCCATGAACATAATCAAAATGATATAGCGGAAGTGCAGCATTAGGAAATATTCCTGTCACAAATTCTACATGCAATAGTATTAGCGTTAACCGCCATGATTATATTTTTTTCCTATTATATAGAGATACTATACTTAATGCTAATTCTTATAGGAACTTCTTGTAAAATGATTCTGTAGAAAATGATAGAAAAGTATGGATGTATTTATACCAGCATAGGAGGGGCAATCTGGTAAAACTAATGAACAGTATTATATTATCGTAATTTACTAATTAATGTGAAAACACACAACTAACACCATGCAATAGACATTTAATTTGTCGTTATCTTATTTTAGTAAACTTTGTAGTTACCACATAGAAGCTTTTAGAACACATGGCAAAACGATAAACAGTCAAAGTTTTATTAGGTGTCTTATCTTGTTGAGAGGAAAATAAAATTAAATGTTAATTTGACAGTTATCAAATTTTTCACGGCCCAAATGAACAGGTCATGCAGACACCTACATCGACTCTACTTGGTAGGAGAACCCTTACAACATTTCTATTAATATACAAGAAAATAATTTAAAAATATTTTATTACTACTCTTTAATTGATAAAAATCTTAAACAAGTAAATTACAAGATCCCCCAAACATGACTCTCCCACGATCTAGTCTAGACGGATACAAGAGCTCTATTTGAAATGCTTGGACAAAACAAAATGACCCAGTTTCATCTAAAAAGATGAATACTGAAGTTGGTGATATTCACGCCAATCGAGGAACTTCAACCTGCCACAACCTTATAGAAGGTAGTATGTTATACCATGTAATGGTAGACATCATCGACCGACTAGGGTTAGTTAACACAATAACATAATAATCTATATACAATCAATGTCATTAAATATAACGATTATGTTACTCCACAAGAACCACACTAGGTATAACTGCTACATCACGTTCTTAAATCTCATCAAAGTTTACGCAATGTTTTTACAAACCTATTCATTATTAAGAATCCCTTCCAATTTGTCCTCTCTACATTTTCGTTGTAGTGAATACTCGGATCGCCACAGAGGTGTAATGCCTCCCAGTAACTCAAGAGTTAGATCCAGGACTTGAAAATAAATTTGTAGAAAATTGAAAAATATAGCACCAGTCATAAAATGGGTCGTTAGGTGACCCGTTGAAGGTGCCCACAAGTCGTGAGGTGACTCATGGGAGGCCAAGAGAGGCTTTAATTTGGAAAAAGAATGCCCCATGAATGACCTAACGAGTCGACAGTGGTCAGTCCCCACGATTATTAAGTTAGTCGTGGGGAGGGGCGAATGGAAGTATGAGGTGGGGTAGTGTACTTGATGAAAGGACCCCACAATTTGTGGTCAGTAGTGGTGACCATGACTCGTGGTCACCGGCAATGATGCGTTAGGTTAATCGTTACCAGCCCCAGGCGACTGATAGACAGTGTACTTAACGGGCATTACCACGTGTCGTGGCCCAAGGTAACGAGTCGTTATGTCCCTCGTTAGGACCCTATTAATTTTTCCCTGTGATTTTTTTAGGGTTGTTTAGTAATTTCTACCCACCTAAACTTTAAACTTCGTCATTTTAGATGTAATTTCAGACCTATGTAATGAGAATGTCGCTTGACCCCTCTCCTCATTTCCCCACACATACATTCTCAGCAATCATCGAAGAGTTCTCTCACGAACTTTCAGAGTAAGGTCCAGGGTTCTTCGTCCATCTCAAAAATTCGAGTTTCCTAATCAAGAAAATTTTTAGCGGGTATGTAAAAGAAGAATTTACAAGGGGATAGTTCTCCCCTTGTGTCCACTAATCCCTACTCTAATTCACTCTATAAAATCCTGGCCCTGAGTTTTCGAATGTGAATAGAATTCATGATATTTTTCCTTGAATCCGTCTAGAATAATATCCATGATTATTTTTAGTTATGGTGTCCATCATTTCAGGTTTTAATTGGTAATTTTTTTTCTAGCGGTGAATTCTAGCACAGAGACTTTTCGAATGTTAAAGAACTTCTTGATGACCTCGTCTAATTCGTGTGAAATATTATCCTATGTTGATTATAGTTATTTTCCCCAGTTTGTGATTTCAAAAATGATAAATATTGTGAGATGAAAATTTAGCCATAACCGTTGAATAAAAAAATCCTAAACTCTCCGGTGTCTAAATGTTAAATGTTGCTTGAACTTACCACTTTAAATCCCCATTTTGTCATATGTATTCAAAAATCTCGTGCAAAACATGAATGGAAAAACTCCCACTTTGTAAATAAATTAATATACTGATATATAGGCAACAAAATAAATAATTGACAAAAATTTTCTAAATTTATACACAAAGAAATATGAGTATTTTATATTCATGTATCACTAAAAAATTGATATACTAATAACAAATTGGTACAATGTATTGTCATACAAAATAATACATCGATACAAAATAATTCTGGATTATCAAAAATCTGATACTGATACATATATCAATTCCGCCATTGATACACAAAGACCAAAAAAGCTTGAAAAAATTACAGTATATCAAATTCTTCTTCCTTTTCTTCTTTCTTGGGCCTCCTCTCAGAGGAATGTATCACGGCATCCAAGTGCACTTGTACTAAGTGGTTGTTCTGGTGAGCACAAATCAAACAATGGACAATCTTGTATAGATTGTTCATTAGATGATAATACCTCAGGTTAGCCTTCTAGAGGATGATTCATCCACTATTTTAAGCAAGATTATACCTTGATAAAAACTCTAAAATTTAAAAATGTTGAAAAAGTTGATAGTATATGAAATATGAAGTAACAATCGTAAAAACTTACACAAGAATCACGGAATAGTGGAGAGAAAAATTGAATGAAAATCGTGAAATTGAAACACGAAAGGAATATGGGGAGATTTTGAAAGATGAAAAGCGGTATTTGAATTGGAGTAAAATACGGCTAATGAGATTCGAAAGATAATGTTAAAAATTTTATACATGATAACATAGTAAAAGCTATTTGTGTAATTATTTTGCTATTTTAAATAATTTTTAAAGTATTGTTATATTGTAAATATATAGTAAGATTTGCTTAATTATGCAATTTTCTTTTTTATAATAACAGTCCTATTTAATTCATCATAAATCAATAGTTAGTAGACCTCACTTGTTCCCATGCAATAAAGATTCAGATTTGGGCTTGTATTTAATTTTAAATTAAAACTTAGATCATGTGATTACTATTTCAAATATAACCACCAATGCGAAGTTTTAATTTGCCAACATTTTCTTCTTAAATATTATTGATAAAAAGTAACAAAATAAATTTATTTTTTGAAGCTTAGACTTTATAAAAATCAACAATAAAAGAGACTCAAATAAAGGAGGGGTGGGGGTATGGAAAGAAGAACGTCTAAAATACAAATAAAGGAAAAGATCAACAAAACTTATAGTTAAAACTTATAGGACTATATTCTAAAGCTTCAATTCCAAGTCCAAGTTTTGATCTCTATCTTCTGCACCATTTCCAAAACGGAAGGGCTTGTCTAGTTTCTTGATTAAAGGCTCTGTGAAATCAACATGATCCATCTCCATCTCATGTTCACTTGACCCCTTATGTCATCAACCTTTGAACGGAAAATAGCATGACCATTTCTTTTTGAAGAAGAAATTTGAAGTTTCCTTGTTTAGAATCTAACTTGAAATGTGTTTGCCTTGACACTGGGGGACCTGCAAATTAAATAATATAATATTAAAGTAGAAAATAAAAATGTAGGATGCATTTGCTTTATATGTATATGTGTGTATGTGAATTTTCTTCCACACTATCACGGAGTGTGTTAGGATGAACGAGATTTCTCTATCATTAACTAAAGGTCTGTGTTCGAGCCTCAAGTGAAAAACCACTTGGTCGGAAGCAACTTTCTCTTTTAGTGGAGTCTACCTTGGCACAAATCAAAATTAATCGGGTTAATGATAACACATTTATCAAATGGGTTTTGGAGGAATGTATGTGATCTCTCCACCTTAAATCAGACTTTACGTGTCTGAGCCTTGAGAATAATTGAGAAATACTTTAATCAGGATCAATAGCTTTCCTCTAGAAGGATGTTTTCAAATAATCTAAGAATTCAAATTAAGTTCCTCTACCTCCTATGGGGAAAGGTGATTTGTCGATAAAACTCAAACGAATCAACTCCCTAAAAAGAATGGTGAAATACTCTAGTCTGAAGCTCTCTTTCCTCTACAAAGAAGTTCTCAAATAAGCTAAAGTACAAATTTATCTGTCTCCTTAATTTAAAAGGTGATTTGCCGTCGAACTAGAATGGTCGCCATCCTAGCTTAAAATATTGGGAGAAAAATCTTGACCGGAAGCAATTTTTCCCATAAGAAAGTTCAAAAATAAGGAGAATCCAAAGTTCTTATTCCTCTTTTAAGGAAGTTGATCGGCCAATCGAACAAGATTGAATCACCGGCGGTCCATAAGAAGTAACAAAATGCCCTACCAGATTTAAATCTAAATATGTCGAGGCAAGTAAATAATGCATACCAACTAATTATACAAAAAAAATTCACATCAATATTTTTATGTATGATCTTACCATTTCTTTGTATCACTAGAGTATAACCTTCTCTTCCATGAACATAATCAAAATGATATAGCAGAAGTGCAGCATGAGGAAATATTTTATCACAAATTCTACATGCAATAGTATTAGCGTTAGCCGCCATGATTATATTTTTTTCCTATTATATAGAGATACTATACTTAATGCTAATTCACTTATAAGAACTTAACGTAAAATGATTACTGAAAATGATAGAAAAGTATGGATGTTTTATACGCATAGGAGGGGGCAATCTGGTAAAATTAATGAACAGTATTATATTATCGTAATTTATAATTAATGTGAAAACACACAACTAACACCATGCAATAGACATTTAATTTGTCGTTATCTTGTTTAGTAAACTTTGTAGTTACCACAGAGAAGCTTTTTAGAACACATGGCAAAACGATAAGCAGTCAAAGTTTTATTGAGTGTCTTATCTTGTTGAAGAGGAAAATAAAATTAAATGTTAATTTGACAGTTATCAAATTTTTCACGGCCCAAATGAACAGGTCATGCAGGCACCTACATCGACTCTACTTGGTAGGAGAACCAACACAACATTTCTATTAATATACAAGAAAATAATTTAAAAATATTTTTATTACTACTCTTTAATTGATAAAAATCTTAAACAAAGTAAAATTACAAGATTCTCCAAACATGACCCCGCGATCTAGTCTAGACAGGTACAAGAGCTCTATTTGAAATACTTGGACAAAACAAAAATGACGGATTTCATCTAAAAAGATGAATACTGAAGTTGGTGTTGAGTATTCACGCCAATCGAGGAACTTCAACCTGCCACAACCTTATAGAGAGTATCAATGCATACCACATGTAATGAGTAAAACCATCGGCCGACTAGTGTTAGTTAACACCAATAACATAATAATCTATATAAAATCAATGTCATTAAATATAACGATTATGTTACTCCACAAGAACCACACTAGGAGGCCTTTACTATCACGTTCTTAAATCTCATCAAAGTTTACGCAATGTTTTTACAAACCTATTCATTATTAAAGATCGCTAATCTGTCTCTCTTCGTTTCGTTGTAGTGAATACTCGGATCTCCATAGAGGTGTAATGCCTCGAAAACTCAAAAAGTTAGATCGGGATTGAAAATGAAAATTTGTAGAAAAGTGAAAAATATAGCACCGGTCACAGAATGGGTCGTTAGGTGACCCGTTGAAGGTGCCCATAAGTCGATGAAGAGAGTGACTCGTGGGGGAGGCCAAAGAAGGCTTTAAATTTTGAAAAGAATACCCCATGGATGACCTAACAAGTCGTGGTCAGTCCCACGATTCGTTAAGTTAGTCGTGGGGAGGGCAGATATGGAAGTATGGAGAGGTGGGGCAGTGTATTTGACGAGAAAGAACCCCATTTGTGGTCGGTAGTGGTGACCATGACTCTTGGTCTCCATTCAATGAGCGTTAGGTTAATCGTTACCAGCCCCAGACGACTGATGGGCAATTAGCACTTAACGGGCGTTACCACGTGTCGTGGCCCAAGGTAACGAGTCGTTATGTCCCTCGTTAGGACCACCTAATAATTTTTCCTTGTGATTTTCTAAGGGTTGTTTAGTAATTTACTACCCACCTAAACTTTAAACTACGTCATTTTAGATTTAATTTCAGACCTATTAATGGGAATGAACGACCCCTCTCCTCATTCCCCACATACATTCTCAGCAATCATCAAAGAGTTCTCTCACGAACTTTCGAGTAAAGTCGAGGTTCTTCGTCCATCTGAGAAATTCGAGTTTCCTCATCAAGGAAATTTTTAGCCAGGTATGTGGGAATTCTACAAGGGGATAGTTCTCCCCTTGTGTCCCTAAATCCCTCTCTAAATTAACTCTATAAAATCCTGGCCCTGAGTTTTCGAATTGAACTAATTGATATTTTTCCTTGAATCCGCCTAGAATAATATCCATTGATTATTTTTTTAGTTATGGTTTCCATCATTTCATGGTTTAATTGGTGATTTTTTTTTCACAATGGTGAACTCTAGCCCTGCAGACTTTTCGAATGTTAAAGAACTTCTTGATAGACCTCGTTTAATTCGTGTGGAATATTATCCTATGTTGATTATATTTATTTCCTCGAGTTGTGATTTCAAAAAATGATAAATTTTGTGAGATGAAAATTTAGCCATAACCCTTGGACTAAAAATCTAGCTCTACTCTAGTGTCTAAATATTAAATGTTAGCTTGAACACCATTGTGGAAATCATATTGCTAGTAGTAGTGAGTCTTTATCCATCTCCAGAATCGGATTGAGCTTCAGTTATTGGTCTTGGGGCTGTCATGATATATATATATATATATATATATATATATATATATATATAGAGAGAGAGAGAGAGAGAGAGAGAGAGCTCTGACCTTGAGACCCAATTCCAAGATTTCAATTTGTTCTTAGGCAGTTACAGCAGCTCAGAGTTTAGTCGGTGTAGTAGCTCGGGCTCGTACTTCAGACTTAGGAGCATGTCTTTGACCACTTGACAGGGTCATCTTGACCATCTTAGATTTCTTTAGTTGTTTCAGTTCAATATATTAATTGGTCATTGCCTGTCATTTTCGTTCTGTCATTTTATATCAGTATTTTGTTTTTCCTCACTTACCGGTACATTCAAAGTACTGATGCATACTATATGCTTTATTGTTTCATGATACAACTACAAGTTCTCAAACTCAGCACCATTAGTCGCCACAGTTCGGATCCTCCTCAGTAGTAGAAGTGGTCTCATCTTTCGAGGTGTTATTTCATTTCTTTCCAAGTCATTTCGTACTTTAGGTTTTGATTTAGAATTAGTAGGGCTTGTCCCAACAACTCCATCGGCTAGATGGCTTGAACACTAGCTTGATTTCAGACTATTAGTATTGTTCAGCTATTTTACATCTCGTGTTTCAGTTTCAGTTTTCCGCCAATGTTTTTATATTATTGGCTAAGCTTCCACTATACATTTTCAGTATACCAATGTATGATAGACCAGGGTTGACTTGGGGTTACGTACGACTTCAAGTATTGTGTTCCGTCTACGGTGCAGATTCGAGCGTGACAAACTTGGTATCGACACTAGGTTTAGAAGTATCCTCGGAATGTCACGAAAACCTGGTAAAGTCCTTTTCATGGGTGTGAAACGCGCCACACTTATGACCTTGAAATTAAGCTGTCGAGATGTTATTAGGAAAAACTCTCTTTTGTTCATTCTCTTTATTGTGCGTTAAGGTTCAATTCCAGAAATGTTCTTCTAACTCGTGCTCTATTTTGTTTCAGCAGATCATGCCTCACAGAGGCAGCGGTAGCGAAAAAGGGCCGAAGCTCCTATAGACCTGCCCACCAACTCCAGCATCCCCTAAGGACGACACAGTAATCACCTCAGGATTCAGGGCGGCTATCCAGCTGCTAGACAGTCACCAATTAGGTGAATCAACAGGTGGTTCGGTAGTCACAAACGAGGTCAAGCGGGTGATCGGGTGCGGAATTTCACTGATAACCCTCCATCTTCGGGATCTAGAGTCAGGAGGATCCCCAGAGTTCGTAGATGAGATGAAGAAGATTACCCGCATTATGGGTGTCAGCTCCTCCGAGAGTGCTGCTGGTATGAACAGTGGAAAGAGGGGCCGGGGGCGGGGCGAGAGTAGAGGAGTTCAGCACGGTCTTCCTAGACAGATTTTTCCTGGGAGCTGAGGGAGGTAAAAATGGCTGAGTTTGTAAACTTGTGACAGGGAAACAGGACCGCAAAAGAATACACATTGGAGTTTACCAGGCTGTCTAAAATATCTCCAGAGATGGTAGTCGAGCCAAGGGCTCACATGTTGAAGTTTGTGAATGGAGTATCGAACTTGGACCTCAAGGAGTGTAGAACAACGATATTGATTAGAGATATGGACCTCTCCAGCCTGATTATCTACGCCTAGCAGTTTGACACCGAAAAACTAAAGGACATGGAGCCAAAGAACAAACGGGCAAGGGCTGCATTGTCCGATTCTACGACCATTAGAGGTCTAGGCTGTAGAAGCTGCCCACAGTAGCTGCAGCAACAACAACAGAGAACAGCACCAAGCTCAGCCAGCGCCCGACCTTAATCAAATCTCGAGAAATTTGTGGCTAACATACACCGAAAATCATAAAAAATCGCAAATTTTCATTTATGCGAAAAATAGTGATGTCGATCAAATAAAATGGTAGGGCGCTCCCACAGGCCTTGTAGGTTGCGCATGGACAAATTGGGGCCTAACGGAGACTATCAATCAAATTTTGAAATCCGTTGGCTAACATACACCGAAAATTGCGAAAATCATAAATTCTAATTTATGCGAAAAATGATGATGTCGATCAAATAAAGTGATAGGGCGCTCATCACCAGGCCTTGTAGGCTGCGCGCAGTTAAAATTTTGGGCCAAAAGGAGACAGTCACTTGAATCTCGAGAAATCCGTGGGCTAACACACATCGAAAATATCAAAATACTAAAAAAAATAAAAAAAATAAAAAAAATAAAAAAAATAAATAAAGTGATAGGGCGCCAATTATCAGGACTTGTAGGCTGCACACGGCTAAATTTGGGGCCAAACGGAGACGGTCACTCAAATCTCGAGAAATCCGTGGGCTAACACACACCGAAAATCATGAAAATAGTAAATTCTTATTTATGCGAAAAAATTGTGATAAATTAAATGAAATGATAAGGCGCTCGTCATCAAGAGTTAGTAGGCTGCACTGACAAAATTTGGGGCCGAACGGGACGGTCAGTAAATCTCGAGAAATCCGTGGGCTAACATACACTGAAAATCGTGAAAATCGCGAAAATCATAAATTCTTATTTATGCAAAAAAAAGTAATCAGCGATCAAATAAAATGATAGGCTGCTCGTCACAAGGCCTTGTAGGCTACGCACAGCCAAAATTGGGGGAGCCGAATGGAGACGGTCAATCAAATCTCGAAATCCTAGGCTAAATACATCGAAAATCACGAAAATCATAAGTTGCTTATTTATGCGAAAAATAGTAGTGCGGATCTGGAATGAACTGATAGGCACATTTCGTCACCAGGCCTTTTAGAAGCTGTGCTTGCAGCCAAATTTAAGGGCCAAACAGAATGGTCAATCAAATCTCCGAGAAATTCGTGGACTAACCACAAAGAAAATCTTAAAAACCGTAAATTCTTATTTATGCAAAAAAAAGTAATTAGCAATCAAATGAAATGATAGGGCGCTCGTCATCAAGGTTGGTATGCGCATTGCCAAATTTGGGGCGAGCAGGACGGTCAATCAAATCTCGAAATCCGTGGGCTAACATACACCAAAAAATCGCAAAAATTGTAAATTCTCATTTTATGCGAAAAATAGTGATGCCGATCAAATGAAATGATTGGGTGCTTGTCACCGAGCCTTAGCCAGGTTACGCACAGCCAAAATTTGGGGATGAACAGGCGTTAACCAAATCTCGAGAAATCCGTGGGCTAACATACATCGAAAATCGCGAAAATCGTAAATTCTCATTTATGCCAAAAAAATAGAGATGCTGATCAAAAAGAAATGATAGAGCGCGCGTTATCGAGGTTGGTAGGCTGCGCGCTGCCAGCCCAGGGCCAGGCAGGAGACAGTCAGTCAAATCTCCCGAGAAATCCGTGGGCTAACACATATAAAAAGTTTTAAAGTTAGTAACATGAGGGCGCTATGCCAGTGTTGGCAGACAGCCCGACAGCCGGATGACACATGCCGACCTATCTCAGAGACCCGGCCGCCATGCAACGTGGCGAAATTTAAAGAAACACTATGCTTATCTAGCATACTATAAAGACAATGCTAAGAATCATTGGTTGTAGTGCTGGCCTACCATGTTCGCTTTCCAGTGGTGTCGGTTGTGGTGGGTCATTAGGACTAGTTTTAATTGCTTCATTAACAAATTGAAAAAATGTCAAATAACTGCGATAGAGGAATATTTTGAGAGAATTGGCTCCGCCAAACCGCCTTGCGGTAAATTTTCCAGATAGATCTCGAAAAAATACACAAAAATGAAAAAAATCATGTAAACGGATGAAGCCAAAAGTTATGATCATTAAGATAATGTGCCACTAATGAACTATTTTTCCGGCAATTATATTACAGTTTGACAACATTATGTAGATCTCATCAAAGAGTTGCATCTCAGCAATTCTTATTTTGTTGATAAGGGCTAACAGACACCAAAGAAAATCGCAAAAATCGTAAATTCCTCAAATTTGCCGACAAAATGGTTAATACCCGATCAAATGAAATGATAGGCGCTCATCTTGAGTCTTGTAGGCTGTGCACGCTAAAATTTTGGGTCCAAACAGAGACGATGTAAATCTCGAAATCCGTGGGCTAACACACCGAAAATCATGAAAATCATAAATTCTCATTTATACGAAAAATGGTTATGACGATCAAATGAAATGAAAGGGCGCTCGTCAACAGGCCTTGTAGGATGCACACAACAAAAATTTTTGACCGAACGGAGACTATCAAAATCAAATCTCGAAATATATGGGCTAACTAACATACCGAAAATGACGAAAATCTTAAATTCTCATTTATGCGAAAAAGTGATGCCGATCAAATGAAATGATAGTTGCGTCCGGCCTTGTAGGCTGCGCCCAGCAAAAATTTGGGGCCAAACGGAAACGGTCAATCAAATCTCGAGAAATCCATTGGCTCTGTACACGAAAATCGCAAAAATAGTAAAGTCTCATTTATCTGAAAAATGATGCGATCAAATGAAGGCAGTAGGACGCTCATCACCGAGGAGCCTTGTAGGCGCATACGGCCAAATTTAGGGCGAGCAGGAGACAGTAAATTAAATCTCGAAAATTTGTGGGCTAACATACACGAAAATTGCGAAAATCGTAAATTCTCATTTATGCAAAAAATAGTGATGCGAAATGATAGGGCGCTCGTTATCAAGGTTGGTAGGCTGCGCACTACCAAATTTGGGTCATATGGAGACAGTCCATCAAATCTTGAAATCCATGGAGCTAACACACGAAAATCGCGAAAATCGTAAATTCTTATTTATGAAAATAGTGATGCCGATCAAACGAAATTATAGGGCTCGTCACCAGGCCTTGTAGGCTGCGCACAACCAAAATGTGGGGCCGAACGAGGGCAGATGAGTTAATCTCGAAATCATGGCCTAACATACACTGAAAATTGCGAAAATCTTAAATTCTTATTTATCTGCGAAAAATAGTTATACTGTCAAGCGAAATGATAGGGAGATCCTCACCAGGCCTTGTAGGCTCTACGCAGCCAAGTGCCTGGGCCAAAAAGCAGGGCAGTGATCAAATCTCAAAATTTGTGGGCTAACGCCCATGGAAAATAGCAAAAATAATGAGAATTCTCATTTTATGCGAAAAATAGTGATGCCGATAAGTGAAATGATAGGGCGCTAGTTACCAGGCCTTGTCGGCTATGCGCAGCCAAAATTTACGGGCCAAACGGAGAAGGTCAGTGAAATCTCAAGAAATCTGTGGGCTAACACACACCGAAAATCGTAAATTCTTATTTATGCAAATAGTGATGCCAGTCAAATGAAATAGGGGCGCTCGTCATCAAGGTTGGTAGGCTGCGCACAGCCAAAATTTGGGCGAAACGGACGGTTAGTCAAAATCTCGTGAAATCCGTGGGCTAACATACACCAAAAATGGCAAAAACGTAAATTCTCATTTATGCGAAAAATTTGATGCTGGTCAAATGAAATGATAAGAAACGCTATCCACCCCAGGAGCTTACATCGGCTATGTAACTAAAATTTGAGCCAAGCTGAGGCAGGTAGTCAAATCTCAGAAATCATTGGGCTAACACACACCGAAAATCGCGAAAATTGTAAATTTTTACTTGAAAAAATTGTTATGCTGATCAAATCAAAATGATAGGGCGCTCGTCACCAGGCCTTGTAGTCTACGCGCACCTAAAGTTTGAGTCAAAACGGAGACGGTCAACCAAATCTCAGAAATCTGTGGGCTAACACACACTGAAAATCGCGAAAATCGTAAATTCTCATTTGTAAAATGGTTATGACGATCAAATGAAATGATAGGGCTCTCGTCAACAGGCCTTGTAGGCTGCACACAGCAAAATTTGCGGCCAAGCGAAGACGGTCAATCAAATCTCGAGAAATCCGTGGAATTGCTTACACAAAATAGTAAAAATGTAAAAATTCTCAGCTGTAGAAAATGTGAGTACTGACAAAATGAAATGATAGGGCGCTCATCACCAGGCCTTGTAGGCTACGCAAAGCCAAAATTTGGGCGAGCAGAGACGGTTAGTCAATCTCGACAAATCCGTGGCGTTAATACACCGAAAATCACAAAAATGAAAATTCTCATTTATGCAAAAAATAGTGATGCCGATCAAATGAAATGATTGGGCTTTCGTCACCAGGCCTTGTAGGCTATGCACAACAGAAATTTGAGGCCAAGCCAGAATACGGTCAATCAAATCACCAAAAATCCGTGGGCGAACATACACCGAAAATCACGAAAATCGTAATTTTCATTTGAAAAAAAATAGAGATGCTGATCAAAAGAAATGATAGAGGCGCTCGTCATGCATCAAGGTTGGTAGGCTGCACACACTGCCAATATTTGTGGCCAAGCAGAGACGGTCGATCAAATTTCGAAATTTGTGGGCTTACACACCAAAAGTTTGAAAGTTAACTTAACACTAGGCGCACTATGGCGGTGTTGGCAGACCGGCCGACATCGGATGACATGCTGACCTGTGCCGAGACCCAACTACCCGCCATGCCTGCGCGGCCAAAATTTAAAAGAAACACCTATGTTTATCCTTATGCTATAAAGACAATCTTTGAGATTTATGGTTGTAGTGTTGGCCTACCATGAGCCATTGCCATGGTGGTGTCGGTTGTGGTGGGTCGTCAGGACTAGTTTTTAAATTAAAGCACATTAGCAAATTGGAAAAAATGTCAAATAGGCTAACGATAGAGAGGCATATATTTTAGAAAATTGGCTCCGCCAAACTGCCTTGCGGTAGTTTAACCAGATAGATCTCGAAAAAATACACAAAATGAAAAAATCATGTAAAGCGGGTAATCCAGCCCAAGGTTATGATCATTAAGATAATGTGCCTGTAATGAACTCTTTTTTTCCGACAATTATATTATAGTTTTAACAGCATTATGTAATATCTCATCAAAAGATTGCATCTCGTGATTATTATTTTGTTATTAAAAGGGCTAACACACACCAAAAATGTGAAAATCGTAAATTCTCATTTATGCGAAAATGGTTATGCCGGTCAAATGAAATGATAGGAGCTCGTCACCAGACCTTGTAGGCTGCGCGAAGCTAAAATTTTGGGATTGTGAGACGGTCAACCGTCTCAGAGAAATCCGTGGTCTAACACACCGAAAAATCGCAAAATCATAAATTCTCATTGTACAGAAAAATGATTATATGACGATCAAATAAAATTATAGGGC
The DNA here is from genome assembly GCA_018107945.1 of Datura stramonium. Lineage (NCBI taxonomy): Eukaryota > Viridiplantae > Streptophyta > Magnoliopsida > Solanales > Solanaceae > Datura > Datura stramonium. Next base: position 73,897 of record JACEIK010005721.1, read on the forward strand.
GCTCGTCAACAGGCCTTGTAGGTTGTACACAACCAATATTTTGGGCCGAACGGAGACTATCAATCAAATCTCGAGAAATTTGTGAGCTAACATACACCGAAAATGGCGTAAATCGTGGGAATTCTAATTATGCAAAAATAATGATACCGATAAAATGAAATGATACGTCGCTCGTCACCAGGCCTTGTAGGCTGCGCCACAACCAAAATTTGGGCAAAACAGGGCAGTCAATCAAATCTCAAAGAAATTTGTGGGCTAGCATACACGAAAATCGCTAAAATCGTAAGTTCTAATTTATGCGAAAAATAGTGATGCCGATCAATTGAAATGATAGGGCATTCGTCATCAGGCCTTGAGCTGCACTGCTAAAGCTAGACAACAGAGATGGTAAAATCTTGAAATCCGTAGGCAACATACACGAAAATGGCGAATCGTAAATTCTCTGTTTATGCGGAAAATAGTGATGCTGATCAAAAGAAATGATGCAGTGCTCGTCCGCAGGCCTTGTAGGCTATGTGCAGCCAAAATTTGGGCCAAATGGAGACGTTCAGTCAAATGATAAGAGTCTTTCGTCATCAGGATTGGTAGTACCCTGACGTAAAATTTGGGGCCAAATGGAAGACGATTCGGTAAAATCTCAAGAAATCGGTGGACTACACCGAAAATCGCAAAAATCGTAAATTCTCATTTATGCAAAAAATAGTGATGCCGAGCAAATGAAATGATGGTGCGCTCATCATCAAGGTTGGTAGGCTGCGCACAGCCAAAATTTTGGACAAAGAAGCGGAGGCAGGTGGTCAAATCCTCCGAAGAAAATCTAATGAGCTAACACACCGAAAATGTGAAATGTAAATTCTTATTTATGCATAAAATAGTAATGTCGATCAAATGAAATGATAGTGCGCTTGTCACAAGGCCTTGTAGGCTGCGCACAGCAAGTGGGTCGAACGGAGACGGTCAATCAAATGTCGAGAAATCCGTGAGCTAACATTCCTGAAAATCGCGAAAATCATAAATTTTCATTTATGTGAAATAGTGATGTGATCAATTGAAATGATATGGCGCTCGTTACCAGGCCTTGTAGGCTGCGCACTGCCAAAATTTGGGGCAAAACGGAGATGGTCAATCAAATCTCGAGAAATCAAGTGAGCTAACATACATCGAAAATGACGAAAATCGTAAATTCTAATTTATGTGAAAAATAGTGATGATAAATGAAGCTGACCGAAACTCATCAATAGGCCTTGTCGGCTATACGCAGCCAAATTTGGGGCCAAAGGAGACGGTCAGTCAAATCTCGAGAAATCCGGGCTAACTTACACACTGAAAATCCACGAAAATCGTAAATTCTAATTTACCTTGAAAAATAGTGATGCTGATCAAATGAATGATAGGGCGCTCGTCATCAAGGTTGGTAGAAATTGCGCACAACCAAAACCCCAAGGGCCGAACGGAGACGGTCAGTCAATTCTCGAAATCTGTTGGTTAACACACATCGAAAATCGTAAAAATATAGCCAAATTCTTATTTATGCGAAAATAGTGATGCCGATCAAATAAAAATGATAGGGTACTCGTCACCAGGCCTTGTAGGCTGCGCATAACCAAAATTTAGGACGAGTGAAGGCGGTCAATCAAATCTCGAGATATCCATGGGCTAACATACACCGAAAATTGCGAAAATTGTAAATTCTTATTTATGCGAAAAATAGTGATGCAGATAAATGAAAGTATAGGCATCACCAGGCCATTTCGGCTATCTTGCTTGACCAAAATTTTGAGCCCAGCGGAACAGTGATCAAATCTCGAGAAATCCGTGGAGTTAAAACACACGAAAGTGAAAATCATAAATTCTTATTTATGCTAAAAATAGTGATGCTGATCAAATGAAATGATAGGGCGCTCGTCATCAAGGTTGGTAGGCTGCACACAACCATAATTTGGGGCGAGCGGAGCGGTCAGTCAATCTCGAAATCCGTGGGCTAACACACACCGAAAATCGCGAAAATCATAAATTCTTATTTATGCAAAAGATAGTGATGCCGATCAAATGAAATGATTGGGCACTCCCTCTGAGCCTTGTAGGCTATGCACGTGAGAGAATAAATTTGGGGCCAAACGGAACGGTCAATCCAAATCTCGAGAAATACGTGGGCAAACATACACCGAAAATTGCGAAAATCTTAAATTCTCATTTATGCCAAAAATAGAGATGTTGATCAGTTGAAATGCTAGGGCGCTCGTTACCAGGCCTCTTAGGCTGCGCACAGCCAAAATTTTTTTTTTTTTTTGGGCAAAATGGGATGGTCAGTCAAATCTCACGAGAAATCCGCGGAGCTAACATACGAAAAATCGCAAAAATCGTAAATTCTCATATATCCAAAAAATAGTGATACTGATCAATTGAAATGATAGGGCGCTCGTTACCAGGCCTTGTAGCCTATGCACAGCTAAAATTTAGAGTTTAACGGAGACGGTCAATCAATTCTTGAAAATCCGTGGGCTGCCGCCACACCAAAAATCGCGAAAATGGCTGAAATTTTCATTCATGCTAAAAATAGTGATGCCGATCAGTTGAAATGATAGGGCGCTCGTTACCATGCCTTGTAGGCTGCGCACTGCCAATTTGGTACAAAAAGGAACAGTCAATCAAATCTCAAGAAATGCGTGGCTAACATACACCGAAAATGGCAAAATCGTAAATTCTCATTTATGCGAAAAATAGTGATGCTGATAAAATGAAATGATAGGGTGCTCGTCACCAGGCCTTGTAAACTATGCACAGCCAAGAATTTTGGAGCCAAACAGAGACAGTTAGTCAAATCGTGAAATTCGTGGGCTAACACACATCGAAAAATCGCAAAAATTGTAAATTCTTATTTGTCTTTGAAAAATAGTGATGCTGATAAAGTAAAATGATAGGGTGCTCGTCATCAAGGTGGTTAGGCTGCGCACGGCAAAGATTTGGGGCTGAGCAGGGACAGTTCAGTCCAATCCTAAGAAGATCCGTGGGCTAACACGCACCGAAAATCGCAAAAATCGCAAATTCTTGTTATGCGAAAAATAGTGATGCCGATCAAATGATGATAGGGAACTCGTCACCAGGCCTTGTGAGCTCTTCAGCCAAAATTTGGGACGAAACGAAAGGCAGATTCAAATCAAAACCACACGAAATCTGTGGGCTAACATACACCAAAAATGGCAAAAATCGTAAATTCATGTTATGCAAAAAATAGTGATGCTGATCAAATGAAGAAAGGATGGCGCTCGTCACCAGGCCTTGTCGGCTATGCACAACCAAAATTTGGGGCCAAATGGAGACGATCAGTCAAATCTCCCTGAGAAATCATGGGCTAACACACACCGAAAATCGCGAAAATCATGCGGTGTTCTCATTTATACGAAAAATAGGGATGCCGATCTAATGAAATGATTGGGCACTCGTCACTAGGCCTTGTAGGATATGCACATCAAGGGTGGCCCCGAACGGAGACGGTCAATGAAATCTCGAGAAACCCGTGCGCTAACATACACCAAAAATGGCAAAATCGTAAATTCTGATTTATGCGAAAAATAGTGATGCTAGTCAAATGAAATGATAGGGCGCTCGTCACCAGCCTTGTTGGCTATGCGCGGCCAAATTTGGGGCAAACGGGGCAATGAGGCAAATCTCGAAATTCGTGGGCTAACACACCGAAAATTGATAAATTGAAATTCTTATTTATGCGAAAAATAGTGATGCTGATCAAATGAAATGATAGGGCTCTCGTCATCAAGGTTGGTAGGCTGCCTGACAATAATTTGGGGCCGAACGGAGACAGTCAGTCAATCTCGAGAAATACGTAGGCTAACACACACCGAAAATCGTGAAAATTATAAATTCTCATTTATGCAAAAAATAGTGATGTCGATCAAATGAAATGATTGGGCACTCGTCACAAGGCCTTGTAGGCTATGCACAGCAAAAATTTGGGGCCAAACGGAGACGGTCAATCAAATCTCGAGAAATGCAGTGGGCTACAACATACACCGAAAATTCTGAAAATCTTAAATTCTCATTTATGCCAAAAATGAGATGCTGATCAATTAACGAAATGATAGGGCGCTCGTTACCGAGCCTTGTAGGCTGCACAGCCAAGAATTTTTGGGAAAAATGGAGAAGGTTAGTCAAATCTCACGAAATCCGCGGGCTAACACACACCGCGGAAAATTGTGAAAATCGTAAATTCTCAAAATAAAAAATAGTGATACTGATCAGGTGAAATGATAGGGCGCTCGTTACCAGGCCTTGTAGGCCGCGCATCATTGGGGCCGAACGGAGGCGTCAATCAAATCTTGAGAAACCGTGGGCTAACATACACCAAAAATAGAAAATCATAAATTTTCATTTATGCTAAAAATAGTGATGCCGATCAATTGAAATGATAGGGCGCTCGTTACGCTACGCTGAGCTGCGCACTGCCAAAATTTGGGCAAAACGGAGACAGTCAATCAAATCTCAAGAAATCTGTGGGCTAACATACACCGAAAATGGCAAAAATCGAAAATTCTCATTTATCTGAAAAATAGTGATCTTCGATCAAATGAAATGATAGGGCGCTTTGTCACCAGGCCTTGTAAGCTATGCGCAGCCAAAATTTTGGACCAAACGGAGACGGTCAGTCAAATCTCGTGAAATTCGTGGGCTAACACACATCGAAAATCATAAAAATCGTAAATTCTTATTTGTGCAAAAAATGATGATCTTTGATAAAGTAAAATGATAAGTGCTCGTCATCAAGGTGGTTAGGCTGCGCACAGCAAAAATTTGGGGCCAAACGGAGACGGTCAGTCAATCTAAAGAAATCCGTGGGCTAACTTTACCGAAAAACGCAAAAATCGTAAATTTACTTATTTATCGAAAAATAGTGATGCCGATCAAATTAAATGATAGGGCCCGTTTCAGGCCTTGTAGGCTTCACAGCCAAAATTTGGGGCCGAATGAAGACGGTCAATCAGATCTCGAGAAATTTGTGGCTAACATACACCAAAAATGGCAAAAATCGTAAATTCTCATTTATGCGAAAAATAGTGATGCTGATCAAATGAAATGATAGGGCCCTGGTCACCAGGCCTTGTCGGCTATGCGCAGCCAAAATTTGGGGCCAAACATAGAAAGTCAGTCAAATCTCGAAGAAATCGCGGGCTAACACACACCGAAAATCGCAAAAATCGTAAATTCTAATTTATATGAAAAATAGTGATGCCGATCAAATGAAATGATTGGGCACTCGTCACGAGAACTTGTAGGCTATGCACATCCAAAATTTGGGGCCGAACGGAGACAGTCAATCAAATCTCGAGAAATCCGTAGGCTAACATACACCAAAAATGGCAAAAATCGTAAATTCTAATTTAGCAGAGAAAAATAGTGATGCTGATCAAATGAAATGATAGGCGCTCGTCATTAGGACTTGTCGGCTATGCGCAGCAAAATTTGGGGTCAAAGCGAGCAGTCAGTCAAATCTTGAGAAAATCCGTGAGCTAACACACACCGAAATCGCGAAAATCGAAATTCTTATTTATGCGAAAAATGATGAAGATGATCAAATGAAATGATAAGTGCTTGTCATCAAGGTTGGTAGGCTGCACTGGCAACCATAATTTGGGGCGAATGGAGACAGTCAATCAATCTCCAGAAAATCGTGGGCTAACACACCGAAAATCGCAAAAATCGTAAATTCTCATTTATGCAAAAAATAGTGTTTCCGATCAAATGAAATTATAGCGCGTTATTCACCTGGCCTTGTCATCTATGCGAAGCCAAAATTTGGGCGGCGGAGGCAGGTCAATAAAATCTCGAAGAGAAATCTGTGGGCGTTCTGGAAATTGCGAAAATCGTAAATTCTTATTTATGCGAAAAATAGTAATGTCGATCAAATGAAATGATGGGCGATCGTCATCAAGGTTGTTAGTCTGCGCACTACCAAAATTTGGGGCCGAGCAGAGCGAGTCAAACAAATCTCGAGAAATACGTAGGCTAACATACACCTAAAATGAAAAAAATCGAAAATTTTCATTTTATGCGAAAAATAGATGATGCTGATCAAATAAAATGATAGGGCGCTCGTCACAGGCCTTGTTGTCTATGCGCAGCAAAAATTTGAGGCCAAACGGAGACGATGAGTCAAATCTCGAGAAATACGTGGTTAACACACACCGAAAATCGCAAAGTATAAATTCTTATTTATGCAAAAATGACGTGCTGATCAAATGAAATGATAGGGCGCTCGTCATCAAAGGTTGACAGGCTGCGCTTTGGCCATAATTTGGGGCCAGGCGGAGACAGTCAGTCAATCTCGAAAAATCCGTTGGTAACACACATGAATCGCGAAAATCGTAAATTCTCATTTATGCGAAAAATAGTGTTTCCGATCAAATGAAATTATAACCCAGCTAGTCACCTGGCCTTGTCGGCTATGCGTAGACAAAATTTGGGCCGAACGGAGACGATCAATCAAATCTCGAGAAATCCGTGGGCTATATACACACGAGAAATTGCGAAAATCGTAAATTCTATTTATGCGAAAAATAGTGATGCCGATCAAGAGTAGGGCGCTCGTCATCAAGGTTGGTAGTCTGCGCATTGCTAAGAATTTGGGGCCAAGCGGAAATAGTCAGTAAATCTCGAGAAATCCGTGAAGTATACACCTAAAATGGAAAAAGTGAAAATTCTCATTTATGCGAAAAATAGTGATGCTGATCAAATGAAATGATAAGGTGCTCGTCACCAGGCCTTTTCATCTATGCGCAGAAAGCAAAATTTGGGGCCAAACGAGACAGTGAGTAAAATCTCCAAGAAATCCGTGGGTTAACACAACCAAAATCGCGAAAATCATAAATTATTATTTATGCGAAAAATAGTGATGCTGATCAAATGAAATAATAGGGCGCTCGTCATACAGGTTGTGATGCTGCGCACAACACCAGGCCCAGGGCCGAACGGAGACAATTAGTCAATTTTGAGAAATCCGTGGGCTAACGAAAATCGCAAAAATCGTAAATTCTTATTTATGCGAAAAATAATGATGTCCATCAAATGAAATGATAGGGTACTCGTCACTAGGCCTTGTAGGCTGCATAGCCAAAATTGTTGGGGCCGAACGGGGGCGGTCAATCAAATCTCAAAGAAATTTATTGGGCTAACATACACCGGGAAATCGTGAAAATCGTAAATTTTATTTATGCGAAAAAAAGTGATGTCGATCAAATGAAATGATAGGGCGCTCGTCATCAAGGTTTTTAGGCTTCCCACTGCAAAAATTTGGGGCCGAACGGAGACGGTTAATCAAATCTCATAAAAATTCATGGACTAACATACATCAAAAATTGCAAAAATGCGTAAATTCTCATTTATGGAAAAATAGTGATTCGATCAATTGAAATTATAGGGCACTCGTAACCAGGCCTTCTGAGCTATACTGCCCAAAATTTGGGGCCAAGCAGACGGTCAATAAATCTCGAGAAATTTGTGGCTAACATACACCGAAAATTACAAAAATCGTAAATTCTCATTTATGCAAAAAATAGTGATAATGATCAAATGAAATGATAGGGCGCTTGTCACCAGCACTTGTCGGTTATGCGCAGCCAAGTCCCCAGGGCCAAATGGAGATGGTCAGTTAAATCTCGAAATCCGTGGGCTAACACCTCCGAAAAATCACAAAAATAGTAAATTCTTATTTATTCGAAAAATAGTGATGCCTATAAAATGAAATGATAGGGCGTTGGTCATCAAGGTTGGTAGGCTGCGTAGAGCCAAAATTTGGGGCCGAACGTAGACGGTCAGTCAATCTCCGAAATCCGTGGTCACAACACACACCGATAATTGCGAAAATCGTAAATTCTTATATATGCGAAAAATAATGATGCCGATCAAATGAAATGATAGGACGCTCGTCACCAGGCCTTGTCGACTATGCGCAGCTAAAATTTTATATCAAACGGAGACGGTCAATCAAATTTCGAGAAATTCGTAAGCTAACATACACCAAAAATCGTAAATTCTTATTTATGTGAAAATAGTGATGCCAATAAATGGTAGGGCGCTCGTCGCAGGCCTTTTAGGATGCGCACAGCCAAAATTTGGGCCGAACCCAGAGGCGGTCAATCAAATCTCCGAAATCCGTGGGCTAACATACACCGAAAATCGCGAAAATCATAAATTCTCATTTATGCGAAAAATCGTGATGTTGATCAAATGAAAAGTAGAGGCGATCGTCACCAGGCGCAGCTACCGACTATGCGCAGCCAAAATTTTGGGCCAAACGGAGACGGTCAATGAAATCTCGAGAAATTCTTGGGATAACATACACCGAAAATTGCGAAAATAGTAAATTCTCATTTGCCAGAAAAATAGTGATGCCGATCAATTGAAATGATAGAGCGCTTGTTACCAGGCCTTGCAAGCTCTGCGCAGCTAAAATTTTATATCAAACGGAGACGGTCAATTAAATCTCGAAAATTCGTGGGCTAACATACACCGAAAATTGCAAAATCATAAATTCTCATTTACGTGAAAAATAGTGATGATCAAATGAAATGATAGGGCTCTCGTCACCAGGCCTTATCGACTATGCGCAGCCAAAACTTGGGGCCAAACAGGAGACGCTCAGTAAAAGTTCGAGAAATCTGTGGGCTAACATACACCAAAAATTGCAAAAAATCGTAAATTCTTATTTATGCGAAAAAAAATGATGCTGATCAAATGAAATAATAGGGCGCTCGTCACCCAGGCCATGTAGGCTGCGCACAGCCAAAATTTGGGGCCGAACGGAGACCTATCAGTGAAATCTCGAGAAACCCGTGCGCTAACATACTTAAAAAATCGCAAAATCATAAAATTCTAATTTATGAAAAAATAGTGATTTCAAATGAAATGATAGGGCGACCGTTACCAGGCATTGTAGGCTATGCACAGCAAAATTTGGGGTCAAACAGGAGATGGTCAATCAATTCTCGAGAAATTCGTGGGCTAACATACACCGAAAATCATGAAAATCTTAAATTCTCATTTATGCAAAAAATAGTGATGTCGATCAAATGAAATGATAAGTGCTCGTCACCAGGCCTTGTCGACTATGCGCAGCCAAATTTTGGGGCTAAACGGAAACGGTCAATCAAATCTCTCGAAAATTCGGTGGGATAACATACACCGAAAATCACGAAAATTCTCATTTATGAGAAAAATAGTGATGCCGATCAATTGAATAGAGGCGCCATTACCAGACATATGAGCCACGCACAATCAAAAATTGGAGCAAAAAAGAGACGGTCAATCAAATCTCGAGAAATTCGTGGGCTAACATACACCGTTAATCGCGAAAATCGTAAATTCTTATTTACGCAAAAAATGATGATCTTAGATAAAATGAAATGATAGGGAGCTCGTCATTAAGGTTGATAGGCTGCACACGGCCAAAATTTGGGGTCGAACGGAGACGGTCAGTCAATCTCGAGAAATTCGTGAGCTAACACACACCGAAAATTGCGAAAATCGTAAATTTTTATTTATGCGAAAATAATGATGCCGATCCAAATTAAATGATAGGGCACTCATCCACGAGACGCTGTAGGCTTTGCACAACCAAAATTTGGGGCAAAACGGAGACGGTCCAATCAAATCTCGAGAAATCTGTGGGCTAACATACACGGAAAATTGCGAAAATCGTAAATTCTCATTTATGTGAAAAATAGTGATGCCAATCAAATGAGGTATAGGGCGCTCGTCACCAGGCCTTGTAGGCTGCGCACAACAAAAATTTGGGCCGAAACGGAGACGGTCAATAAAGATCTCGAGAAATCCATAAACTAATAACATACATCGAAAAATTGCCAGAAAATCGTAAATTCTCATTTATGCGAAAAATAGTGGTACCAATCATTTGAAAATATAAGGCGTTCGTTTCAGGCCTTGTAGACTGCACATTGCCAAAATTTGGGGCCAAACGAAGACATTAATCAAATCTCGAAATCCGTGGGCTAACATACACCGAAAATTGTGAAATTCATAAATTCTCATTTATGCGAAAAATAGTGATAATGATCAAATGAAATGATATGGCGCTCAAATGCCAGCCCTTGTCGGCTATGCGCAGCCAAAATTTGGGGCAAAACGAAAATGATCAGTCAAATTTCGAGAAATCCGTGGGCTAATACACACCGAAAATCGCGAAAATCACAAATTCTTATTTATACGAAAAATAGTGATGCCGATCAAATGAAATGATAGAGCGTTCGTCATCAAGGTTGGTAGGCTGCACAGAGCCAAAATTTGGGGCCGAACGGAGACAGTTAGTCAATCTCGAGAAATCATGGAGAAATAACACACCGAAAATTGTGAAAATCGTAAATTCTTTTTTATGCGGCAGTGATGCTGATCCAAGAAGCTAGTAGAGGCGCTCATCACCAGGAGCTAGTCGACTATGCGCAGCCAAAATTTGGGGGCAAACAGGGGGCAGTCAATCAGAATTTTGAGAAATTCGTGGGCTAACATACACCGAAAATGTGAAAAATCGTAAATTCTTATTTATGCGAAAAATAGTGATGCCGATCAAATGAAATGGTAGAGACGCTCGTCACCAGGCTTATGGAGGCTGCGCGGCATAATTTGGGGTCGAACGGAGACGGACAATAACATCTCAAAGAATTCATGGGCTAATATACACCGAAAATTGCGAAAATCATAAATTTTCATTTATGCAAAAAATAGTGATGTCGATAAAACAAAATGATGGTAGCCCATCACCAAGCCCTGCAGGCTGTGCACATTCAAAATTTGGGGCCGAACAGGCGGTCAATCAAATCTCGAGAAATCTGCTGGCTAACATACATCGAGAATTGCGGAAAATCGTAAATTCTTATTTATGCAAAAAATAGTGATGCCAATAAAATGAAATGTAGAAGCAATCATCAAGGTTAGTAGGCTGCACAGCCAAAATTTGGGGCCGAACTGAGACAGTCAGTCAATATCGAGAAATCCGCGGGCTAACACACACCGAAAATCGCGAAAGTGAAAATTCTTATTTATGCGAAAATTAGAAATGCCGATCAAATAAAATTATATGGCGCTGCGTCACCCGGGCCTTGTAGAGCTGCGCACAGCCAAAATTTGGGACCCGAACGGAGACATCAATCAAATCTCGAGAAATCTGTGACTATACACCGAAAATAGCCAAAAATCTTAAATTCTCATTTATGCAAAAGTGATGCTGATCAAATGAAGTATTAGGACACTCATCACCAGCCTTATCGGCTTTGCGTAGCAAAATTTGGGGCCAAACGGGCGGTTAGTCAAATCAAGAAATTCGTGGGCTAACACACGCACTGCAATCGCGAAAATAGTGAATTTTAATTTATTTCCAAAATAGTTATGCCGATCAAATGAAATGATAGGGCGTTCGTCATCAGAGTTGGTAGGCTGACGAGCCAAAATTTGAGGCCGAGCAGACGGTTAGTCAATCTTGAGAAATCCGCAGGCTAACACACACCAAAAGTTGCGAAAATTGTAAATTCTTATTTATGCGAAAAATAGTGATGCCGATCAAATGAAATGATAGGGCACTCGTCACCAGGCCTTCTCGACTATGCGCAGCCAAAATTTTTCGGCCTAGCCGGTTACGATCAATCAAATTTCGAGAAATTCGTGGGCTAACATACTTCGAAAATCACAAAAATCGTAAATACTAATTTATGCGAAAAATAGTGATGCCGATCAAATGAAATGGTAGGGCGCTCGTCACCAGGCCTTGTAGCCTATGCACAGCTAAAATTTAGAGTTTAACGGAGACGGTCAATCAAATCTCGAGAAATACTTAGGCTAACATACACCGAAAATCGCAAAAATCGTAAATTCTCATTTATGCGAAAAATAGTGATGTCGATCAGTAATCGATAGAGCGCTCGTCACCAGGCCTTGTCGGCTATGCGCAACCAAAATTTGGTGCTTAAAGCGAGACGGTCAATCGAATCTCCAAAGAAATCGTAGCTAACATACACCAAAAATAGAAAATGGTAAATTCTCTTTTATGCAAAAAAAAGTGATGCTGATCCAAATGAAATGATAGGAAGCTCATCACCAGGCCTTGTCGGCTACTGCATAACTAATTTGGGGCCAAACAGAGACGGTCAGTCAAATCTTGAGAAATCCGTGGGCTAACACACATCGAAAATCGCAAAAATGTAAATTCTTATTTCACGCGAAAAATAGTGATGACGATAAAATGAAATGATAGGGCGCTAGTTAGTTTGGTAGGCTGCTCATTGCCAAAATTTGGGGCGAACGAGGAGACGGTCAGTCAATCTCAAGAAATCCGTGGGCTAACACAATGAAAATCACTTGAAAATCATAAATTCTTATTTATGCGAAAAATAGTGATGCCGATCAAATATAGAGTATAGGGCGCTCGTCACCAGGCCTTGTAGGCTGCGCACAACCAAAATTTGGGGCCGAACAGAGACGGTCAATCAAATCTCAGGAAATCCGTGGACTAACATACATCGAAAATCGCGAAAATCCTGTTCATTTATGGAAACAATAGTGATGTCGATCGATTGAAATTATAGGGCGCTCGTTACCAGGCCTTGTAGGCTGCGCACTGCAAAAATTGGGGCAAATGGAGACGGTCAATCAAATCTCGAGAAATACTTAGGCTAACATACACCGAAAATTGCAAAAATCATAAATTCTCATTTTAATAGAAAATTGTGATAATGATCAAATGAAATGATAGGTTATGAAATCCAACATCGCTTGTCGGCTATGCGCAGCCAAAATTTGGGGCAAAACGGAGACGGTCAAATCAAATCTCGAGAAAATCTGTGAGCTAGCACACACACACCGAAACATACACGCGACCCCATACGACCGGCACAGCCAACCCACAGGGAGATATATACACAATCTGCAAAGCCTCTATGAATACGATAAGATGGTCGGGGCGGGGCCGAGCACCTACCGCTATACAACAAAGAAAATGAACTACACCTCTGAATATCAAGCTCCCGGATGACTTGAGCTGATGACTCTTTAGCTGGATGGAATCACGAGGATCGACTCCTCGTCTATGAGTACCTGCAGGCAAGTAATGCAGCGCCCCAAACGGGCGTCAGTACCCTTTGGTACCCGGTATGCAAAGCAAACTGATCATAGCTGAATATAAACAACCTAAGTAGAAACTCGAACAGTAGAAAATATCTGCAACTGTCCACCGAACTGATAGAATCTGAAACAGGCCTTTCTGTACTGAGAGTAACGTAGGAGCATACCTGTCGACGTGGCGATCTGCTGTCTATTAGCTAATACATAACATATATATACATATATATAACAAGCAAGCACCAATACCATCCCCCATAAGCCGGAAGGTGCCAACCAACAAACAATCTATATACCCTACCCGGGTCAAAACCATCCAAAATAAGTCCTCCACTCGTCTACTAACTACGGCACCTCTATCAGCCCCCTGGGTCTCCAGCTCAAAGCCTATGGCCTCTGATATAAATAACTGTGTCTGAGCCGGAGGACTCCTATAACTGAAACAGTAAACTGTAACTGTGTCTATATCTGTCGTCCCCTAGGCGCAAGCGCACAACGGGGTATCTATACTGTTATGCTGATCAGCCTGATATGGGGAATATCATCCCATCTTCGTCCTACTGCGGACGGCATACCACTCCTTGGTGGGTATCCCCACCCTCACGGTGGGTCGACACAATTACCAACCCGGGGGCGGCGGACGCTCAAGGGTGCCTAAACCAACACAAACAAGTCTCAACAAACAATAATCACATAGCAAGCATGTTTGACTAAAAAATACTATCTGTACTCTGATTTCTCATTCTGTACTCTTTTCTGTGTTATACTGATTCTCACACTGAACTATACTGTATCTGAGATATTATCTGACTGTCTGGCTATGTCGTATCTGAGATATTATCCGGTATTTTGATATTACTTTACTAACTTTTATTCGAATATATATATATATATATATATATATATATATCATAATATTATAAACATGCTTGCTAGATTTAAAACACCTTGTAAACTCATACTGGACTCAATTCTGACTTCGAATTCTTTATTCTATACATCACGCTATCTACTGTACTGGATTACTAACTTGCCGAATTAATTAGCTTTACATACCTTCGGCAGTTTCCATTTAACTGGCGTAGTTCAGTCCCAGTACTTCTGCTATTTCTCCCAACTGCATTCATATATATATATATCAATTAGAACTAAATACTAATATTCTGGAAAGAAAATATTACTTTCGATATATATATAGCCCCAAGCACAGCTTATCGAAAAATGATCGAAAACTCTCTATTTCTCGAAAGTCAGAAGGAGAAATACTCACTTTAAAGGCTAGGGTATATTGACACTAGTTTGGCGAAATTCCACTTACCTTGGCTCGGTAGCCTGACGATTCGCCGGCCGAATTTCGCCAAGCTAGAAATCCGTAGGAGATAACCTTGCTGCTTAATATATTGGTATCTAGGATTAAAATTCAGAGTTTGGACCACGTTTAAGGCGTAATGGACGGAAAAATATCAAACCTCGTCCCCCTCTATTTTCCCTCGACCTTTCTGGAAATTATATGAAATATAACTTAAAAACTTCAGAAGTGGAGGGCTTTATATAGTGAGCCTGGACAGGGCCTCCAGCACAGAGCCAATACGGGGCCCTCCCTCCCGTGGCGCGTTACTTGCCGTCGCCCGAGGAGGGGTTCTGCCCGGCTCCTTCCACGATGGTTCGACGATTCTGCTTATCCGGTCTTTCCTCGGGCCTTTTCCTAGCATGTATGGCATTCAGAAACTCTTAACCAACATGCGAGATAGTCCATCTACATGTTGAGAATTTGCAGGGTGTAACAATCGTAAATTCTCATTTATGAAAATAGTTATGCCGATCAAACGAAGTGATAGGACGCCTGTCACAAGGCCCCACAGGCTACGTATAACAAAATTTGGGACCGAACGGAGAGCGGTCAATCAAATCTCGAGAAATACTTAGGCTAACATACACCAAAAATCGCGAAAATCATAAATTATCATTTATGTGAAAAATAGTGATGCTGAACAAATGATGGGATTTCTTCACCAGGCCTTGCAGGCTGCGCACAACCAAAATTTGAGGCCAAACAGAGCCGGTCGATCAAATCTCGAGAAATTTGTGGTCTAACATACACTGAAAATCACAAAATCGTAAATTCTCATTTATGCGAAAAATAGTGATGCTGATCAAACGAAATGATATGGTGCTCATCACCAGGCCTTGCAGACTACGCACAACAAAAATTTGGGGCCAAACGGAGACGGTCAATCAAATCTCGAAAATCCGTGGGCTAACATACACGAAAATCATGAAAATCATAAATTCTAATTTATGATTTTTTTAATATTTTTAAGTATTTTTTAAATAAAGTGATAGGAGCCCCGTCACCCCGAGGCCCCTTGAGTGCGCACAACCAAAATTTGGGGCGAACGGAGGCGGTGTTCGATCAAAATCGTGGGCTAACATACACCGAAAATCGCGAAATTAGCAAAAATCTCATTTTATGAGAAAAATAGTTATGCCGACAAAATAATGTGACAGGGCGACCGTTACCAGGCATTGTAGCCTGCCTACAGCTAAAATTTGGGGACGGAGACGGTCGATCAATCTCCGAGAAAATCGTGGGCTAACATGCAAGAAAATGCAAAAATTGAAAATTCTCATTTATGCGAAAATAAGTGATGCCGATCAATAGAAATGATAGGGCACCCATCACCAGGCCCCGCAGGCTCTGTACCAGCCAAAATTTGGGGGTCAAACGGAGGCGGTCAATAATATCTCAAATCCGTGAGCTAACATACACCGAAAATTGCGAAAATAGTAAATTCTCATTTATGCAGAAAATAGTGATGCTGATGAAACGAAATGATAAGGCGCTCTTCACCAGGCCTTAGGCTGCGCACGAACAAAACTTTGGGGCCAAACGTCGACCATCGATCAAATCTCCAGAAATCTATTAGGCTAACATACACGAAAATCGCGAAAGTAGTAAATTTTCATTTATATGAAAATAGTTTATGCCGATCAAATAAAGTGATAGAGCCCATCACAAGGCCTTGTAGGCTGCCCACAGAAAAATTTGGGACCAAACGGAGACCGGTCAATCAAATCTCCAGAAATCGTGGGCTAACAAACACTAAAAATCGCGCAAATCGTAATTCTGCTTTATGCAAAAAATAGTGATGCCGATAAAATGAAATGATAGGGCACCCGTCACCAAGCCCCGCCCAGGCACAAGCAGCCAAGGGCCCAGGGCCGGACGGAGGCGGTCAATCAAATCTCCAGAAATCCAGTAGGCTAACATTCACCGAAAATCACGAAAATCATGAAATTCTAACATGCGAAAAATAGTGATGCGTCAAATAAAAATGATAGACGCTCGTCCTGCCAGGCCTTGCACGTATAGCAAAAATTTGGGGCCAGCGGAAGCGGTCGATCAAATCTCCAGAAATCCATTGTCTAACATACACCGAAAATTGCGAAAATCCTAAATTCTCATTTATTAGAAAAATAATTTATGCCAATAAAATAAAATGATCAAGGCACCCGTCACAAGGCCTTGTAGGCTTCCCACAACGGGAAAATTTTGGGGTCAAACCGAGAATGTCGATCAAATCTCCCGAAATCCGAGGGCTAACATACACCGAAAAGCTCCTTGTATCGTAAATTCTTGTTGTAAAAAATAGTGATGCCGATCCAAATGAAATGATAGGCGCTCGTCACCAGGCCTTGTAGGCTGCACGCATCTAAAATTTTAGGTCAAACGGAGACGGTCAACCAAATCTCGAGAAATTTGTGGAAGCTAACATACACAAAGAAAATTGTGAAAATCGTAAATTCTCATTTATGGAAAAAATAGTGAGTACCCGATCAATCGAAATGATGGAATGCTCGTCATCAGGCCTTGTGAGATGTGCTATGAGATAATTTGAGGCCAAACGGAGGCGGTCCAATCAATCTCTAGAAATCTGTAGGCTAACACACCGAAAATCGCAAAAATCGAATAAAGTGATAAAGCGCCCGTCACCAGGCCTAGCAGGCTGCGCACAGCCCCAAAATTTGGGGCCAAGGAGGAGGTCGATCAAATCTCCGAAATCCGTGGGCTAACATACACCGAAAATCGCAAAAATCGTAAATTCTCATTTATGAGAAAAATAGTTATGCCGATCAGCAATTGATAGGGCGCCCGTAACCAGGCCTTGTAGGCTGCGCACAGCAAAAATTTGGGGCCAAATGGAGGCGGTCAATTAAATCTTGAAAAATTCCAGCTAACATACATGAAAATCGAGAAAATCGTAAATTCTCATTTATGATAAAAATAGTTATGCCGATCAAACGAAGTGATAGGGCACCCGTCATCGAGCTACGCACAGCAAAAAGTGTTGGGCCGTACGGAGGCGGTCAATCAAATCTCGAAATCCGTGGGCCTAACATACACGAAAATCGCGAAAATCGTAAATTCTCATTTATGCGAAAAATAGTGAACCCGATCAAATAAAATGATAGGGCGCCCGTCACCGAACCGCGGAAAGCTGCACAGCCAAAATTTAGGGTCTGGAGACGGTCGATCAAATCTCGTGTAATCGGTGGGCTAATATACACACGAAATACATGAAAATCATAAATTCTGTTTATAGGTGATGGGGCGCTCGTCATTAGGCCTTATAGGCTACGCACGACCAAAATTTTGGGGCCGAACGAGGCAGTCAGTCAATCTCGAAAATCTGTGGCTAACACGCACTGAAAAGTTTGAGTTAGCAACATGGCGCACACTATCCCGATTATTGTGCCGATGGGCAAGCCGGCGGATGACACATACTGACCTATGCAGGCCACGCCCATCGATCGATGCCCGTGAGCGAAGAATTTAGACACTATCTTGCGTTATTCTATAAAGACAATGTTAGAGATTGGTGGTGGTGATGACTCTTGGTCGCTTGCCATGGTAGTGTCAGTTGTGGTGGGTCGTTAGAACCAGTTTTGAAATTAAAATTGTCAACCATATTGGATAATATGTTGAATGACTGCGATAGAGACATATTTTGAAAATTAACTCCATGAAACTGCCTTACAATTTTAACAACATTATGTAAGATCTCATCAAAATATTACATCTCCATATGAAGTTCTTATGCAGAAAGAGCTAACACACACCGAAAATTGTGAAAATCATAAATTCGCATTTATGCGAAAAATGGTTATGCCGATCAAATGAAATGATGGACGCTCGTCACCAGGCCTTGTAGGCTACGCGCATCTAGGCCTGAGTCCAAACGGAGACGATTTCAGCAAATCTCGGAAATCCGTAGGCTAAGATACCCCGAAAATCGCGATAATTATAAATTCTCATTTATCTGAAAAAATATGATACGATCAATGAAATGATAGAAGACGCTCGTCTGAGCCTTGTAGGCTGTGCACAACAAATAATTTGAGTCCAAACGGAGACGGTCAATAGAATCTCGAGAAATTCGTAAGCTAACATACACCGAAAATCGCAAAAAATGTAAACTCTCATACCATGCAAGAAAATAGTGATGCCGATCAAAGAAATGATAGGCGCTCATCACCAGGCCTTGAAACCGCACAGCCAGTGGGGCAAGCAGGCCGGTCAATGAAATCTTGAGAAATCCGTGGACTAACATACGTCAAAAATAATGAAAATCGTAAATTCTCATTTGAAAATGATGCCGATCAAACAGGTGATAGGGCGCCCGTCACAGGCCCCGCAGGCTGCGCATAGCAAATATGGGCCGAGTGGAGTCGGTCAATCAAATCTCGAAAATCGTGAGCTAACACACACCGAAAATCGCGAAAATCATAAACTCTCATTTATTCAAAAAATAGTTATGCCGATCAAATAAAGTGATAGGGCGCCCGTTTACCAGGCATTGTAGGCTATGCACAACAGAAATTTGGGCCAAACGAAAACGGTCGCCAATGTCAGTCAATTTAAAAAATTCAAAAACACAATCAACAATTTTTTAAAGTATAATTTAAAAATCATAAATTCTCGTTTATGTGAAAAATATTGATGCCGATCAAAACGAAATGATAGGGCGACCGTTACCAGGCATTGTAGCCTGCCTACAGCTAAAATTTGGGGACGAACGGAGGCGGTCAATCAAATCTCTAGAAATCCGTGGGCTAAATCGCGAAAATCGTAAATTCTCATTTATGCGAAAAATAGTGAATCTGATCAAAGCAGCGAAATTATAGGGCGCTCGTCACCGAGACCTTGCAGGCTGCGCACAACAAAAATTTGAGACCAAACGGAGACGGTCGATCAAATCTCCAGAAATCCATGGGCTAACATACACCGAAAATCGCGAAAATAGTAAACTCTCATTTATTCAAAAAATAGTTATGCCGATCAAATAATGTGATAGGGGACCCATCACCAGGCCTGAATTACCACAGCCAAAATTTGGGGCCTAGCGTAGGCGGTCAATAATATCTTGAGAAATCTGTGAGCTAACATACACCGAAAATCACCAAAAAATTGTAAATTCTCATTTGTGAAAAATAGTGATGCCTATCCTTATGAAATGATAGGGCGCCCGTCTGAGCCCCGCAGGCATCGCACAGCTAAAATTTGAGACCGAACGGGAGGCGATTGTCAAATCTTGGCGTCCATTAGGCTAAGCATACACCGAAATCGCACAAAAATCGTAAATTCTCATTTATGCGAAAATAGTGATGCCGATAAAATGAAATGATAGGGCGCTCGTCACCAAGCCCCGCAGGCTGCACAGCAAAATTTGGGGCCGAACGGAGCTTGGACAATCAAATCTTGAAATCATTATTCAACGCACACACCGAAAATCGCAAATTCTCATTTATGCGAAAAATGGTGATGCTGATCAACGAAATGATGGCGCTTCGTCACAGGCCTTGCAGGATGCGTACAGCAAATTTGGGGCCAAACGGAGACGGTCGATCAAATCTCCAGAAATCTGGGCTATCATACACCGAAAATCGCGAAAATGAAGTAAATTCTCATTAATGAGAAAAATAGTGATGCCGATAAAATAAAATGATAGAGCATACAATCACAAGGCCTTGTAGGCTGCCCACAGAAAAAAAATTTGGGGCCAAACGGAGAGGGATCAGATCAAATCTCCAGAAATCCGTGGGCTAACATACCACTTAGGAAAATCGCTTGAAAATCGTGAGAATTCTCATTTATGCAAAAAAATAGTAGAAGAGTGA
This sequence comes from Datura stramonium, assembly GCA_018107945.1. Taxonomy (NCBI): domain Eukaryota; kingdom Viridiplantae; phylum Streptophyta; class Magnoliopsida; order Solanales; family Solanaceae; genus Datura; species Datura stramonium. The sequence continues at coordinate 94,210 of JACEIK010005721.1, forward strand.
TAAAACAAAATGATAGGGCGCCCATCTGCCAAGCCCTGCAGGCTGTGCACAGTCAAAATTTGGGACCGAACGGAGGCAGTCAATCAAATCTCGAAATCCAAGTAGGCTTCTTATACACCGAAAATCGCGAAAATTGTAAATTCTCATTTATGCGAAAAATAGTGATGCGTAAAGCGAGAAATGATAGGGCGCTCATCACCAGGCCTTACAGATTGCGCACAGCAAGTGCAGGGCCAAACAAGACGGTCGATCAAATCTCGAGAGAAAACCGTGGGCTAACATACACGAAAATTGCGAAAATCGTAAATTCTCATTTATTCAAAAAAAATAGTTATGCCAAACAAATAATGTGATATGGCGCCCGTCACCAGGCCTTGTAAGCTTTACACAGCAGAAATTTGGGGCAAAATGGAGACAGTCAATCAAATCTCAGAAATCCATGGGCTAATACCAGAATTCACAGCAATAAATTCTCATTTTATGCGAAAAATAGTTATGCCCGATCAAATGAAATGATAGGGCGCTCAACACCAGGCCTTGCAAGCTCTGCGCAGCTAAAATTTTTGACCGAACGGAGACGGTCAAATCAAATCTCGAGAAATCCGTGGGCTAACATACACGAAAGCTCGCAAAAATGTAAATTTGTATTTGTCATGAAAAATAGTGATCTTCGATCAAATGAAATGATAAGGTGCTCGTAACCAGGCCTTGCAGGCTGCGCACAGCAAAAATTTAGGGCCAAGCAGAGCGGTCGTCAAATCTTCCGAAATCTGTGGGCTAACATACGTAAATCGAAAATCATAAATTCTAATTTATGAGAAAAATAGTTATCTAGTCAAACAAAGTGATGGGCGCCCGTCACCAGGCACCGCAGGCTGCACACAGCCAAAATTTGGGGCCGAACGGAGCGGTCGATCAAATCTCAAGAAATCTGTGGGCTAACATACACCGAAAATCATGAAAATCTTAAATTTTCATTTATGAGAAAAATAGTTATGCCGATCAAACGAGGATTATAGGGCGCCCACTACCAGGCCTTGTAGGCTGTACACAGCAAAAAAATTGGGGCCAAGCAGGAGGCAGTCAATCCGTCTCGAGAAATTCGTGGGCTATACAGCGAAAATCGCGAGAATCGTAAGTCTCATTTATGATAAAAATAGTTATGGCGATAAAGGCAGTGATAGGGCGCCCGTCATCCAGTCCTCACTGAGCTGGGCAAGCAAAAAATTTGGGGCCGAACGGAGGCGTTCAATCAAATCTCGAGAAATCCGTGGGCTAACATACACCAAAAATCGCAAAAATCATAAATTCTCATTTATGAAGTTGATGGAAGCGCTCGTCACGAGGGGTTGTAGGCTGCCCACAACCAAAATTTGGGGCGAACGGGAGATTGTCAGTCAAATCTCGAGAAATCATGTGGCTAACACGCACTGAAAAGTTTGAAGAGATTAGCAACATAGGCGCACTATGACAGTGTCGACAGACCGGCCGACATCGGATAACACATGCTGACCTATCACAGAGACACGCCCATCGATCGATACCCAGCAAGCGAAAAGAATTTAAAAGGAAACACCTATGCTTATAGTTATGCTATAAAGACAATGCTAGAGACTGGTGGCGGTATGCTGGCCTACCATGGTGGCTGCCATATTGGTGTCGGTTGTGGTGGGTTGTTAGGACCCAGTTTTAAATTAAAATTGTCAACCATATTGGGAAATATGTTGAATGACTGCGATAGAGGTATATTTTGAGAAAATTGACTCCGCCAAATTGCCTTACGATAAAATTTCCAGATAGATCTCGAAAAAATACACAAAATGAAAAAAAAATCATGTAAAGCGGATAATCCAGCCCAAAGTTATGATCATTAAGATATTGCCACTAATGAACTCTTTTTCCGTCGATTATATTACAGTTTTAACAACGATATGTAAGATCTCATCAAAGACTTGCATCTCGGTAGTTCTTATATTGTGAATAAGAGCTAACACACACGAAAATCGCGAAAATCGTAAATTCTCATTTATCAGAAAAATAGTGCCTGCCGATCAAACGAAGTGATAGGGCGCCGTCACCAGGCCCCGCAGGCTCGCCACAGCCAAAATTTGGGGTCGAACGGATGCGGTCAATAGAATCTCGAGAAATTCGTAAGCTAACATACACCGAAAATCACGAAAATCGTAAATTCTCATTTATGCGAAAATAGTGATGCCGATCAATCGAAATGATAGAAAGCTCTTCACCAGGCCTTGTAGGCTGGACATAGAAAAACTTTGGGGCCAAACAAAGATGGTCAATCAAATCTCTTGAAATCCGTGTGCTAACATACACAGAAAATCGCAAAAATCGTAAATTCTCTTTCATGCGAAAAATATTGATGCCGATCAAACGAAATGATAGGGTGCCCGTCACCAGGCCTCGTGAGCTGCCCACAACAAAAATATGGGGCCAAATGCGGGCGGTCAATCAAATCTCGAGAAATTCGTAAGCTAACATACACCAAAAAATCGCAAAAAATCTAGAATTCTCATTTATGCGAAAAATAGTTATGCCGATCAAACGAACTGATAGGGAGCCCGTTATCAAGCCTTGCGGAGCTCTTACAGCCAAAATTTGAAGGGTCGAAGCGGGAGGCGGTCAATAAAATCTCAAGATATCTGTGGGCTAACATACACCGAAAATTGCGAAAATCGTAAATTCTAATTTATGCAAAAAATAGAATCTTTGATCAAGCGAAGTATTAGGGCACTCGTCATCCAGGCCTTGCAGGCTGCGCACAATAAAAATTTGGGACCAAGCGGAGACGGTCGATCAAATCTCAAGAAATCCGTGGGCTAACATACACCGAAAATCGCTAAAATCGTAAATTCTCATTTATGCGAAAAATAGTTATGCTGATCAAACGAAATGATAGGGAGCACGTCACCGGGCTCTATTTGAAACTGTAACCAGAAATTGGGCGAGCGAGCGGACTATTAAATCTCGAAATCCGTGGGCTAACATACAGCGAAAATTACGAAAATCGTAAATTCTCATTTATGCAAAAAATAGTGATGCTAATCTAACGAAATGATAGGACGCTCGTTACCATGCCTTGAAAGGCTGCGCACAGCAAAAATTTGGGGCCAAGCAGGAGACCGTCGTCAAATCTCCAGAAATTAGGTTGCTAACATTCACCGAAAATCGAAAATCATAAATTCTCATTATGCGAAAAATAGTTATGCCGATCCAAATAAAGTGATAGGGCACCCGTTACAAGGCCTTGTAGGCTGCCCACGAAAGAAGGCCCAGGCCAAACGGAAGCGGTCGATCAATTCTCAAAAATCTGTGGGCTAACATACACCGAAAATCCCGCGAAAATAAGCTAAATTTACATCTTGAGAAAAATAGTGATGCCGATAAAATGAGGATAGGGCTCCGTCACTAGGCCCCCGGAGTCTGCCCAGCCAAATTTGGGGCCAAATGGAGCGGTAGATGAAATATCGAGAAATACGTGGGCTAACTTACACCGAAAATAGTCGCTCTCATGTATGCGGACAATAGTGATGCTGATCAAACTAACTGATAGGGCGCTCGTCACCAAGCCTTGCGAGTGCATAATGTGGGGCCAAATGGAGGCGGACGATCAAATCTCGAGAAATTCACGGGATAATATACACCGAAAATGTAAAAATCGTAAATTCTAAATTATAATTTATGAGAAAAAATAGTTATACCGATCAAACGAAATGATAGGGCACCTATCACCAGGCCCCACCCAGGCAGCGCACAGCCAAGATTTGGGGCCGAACGGGCGGTCAATCAAATCTCGAGAAATCCGTGGGCTAAATCGCGAAAATCATAAATTCTTATTTATGCGAAAATGATGCTGATCAAATGAAATAATAGGGCGCTCGTCACCAGGCCTTGCAGGCTGCGCACAGCCAAAATTTGGGGCCGAACGGGCGGTCGATCAAATGCCGAGAACTCCGTGGGTTAACATACACCGAAAATCGCGAAAATCGTAAATTCTCATTTATGAAAAAATAGTTATGCTGATCAAACGAAGTGATGATAGGGTGCCCGTCACTAGGCCTCGTAGGCTACCCCACAACAAAAATAGGGCCAAACGCAGGCGGTCAATCAAATCTCAGAAATCCATGGGCTAACATACACCAAAATCACGAAAAATCATAAATTCTCATTTATGCGAAAAATAGTTATGCCGATCAAACGAACTGATAGGGCGCTCATTATCAGGCCTTACAGGCTGCACATAGCTAAAATTTGGAGGACCGAGCGAGCGGATTGAAGCTCAAATCTCGAGGAAATCCATGGACTAACATACACAGAAAATTGAAAATCGTAAAATTCATTATGCAAAAAAGTGATGTTGATCAAACAAATGATAGGGTACTCGTCACCAGGCCTTGCAGGCTGCGCACAGCAAATTTGGGACCAAACGGAGACGGTCGATCAAATCTCCGAAATTCGTGGAGGCTAAAATACACGAAAATCGCGAAAATCATAAAATTCTCATTTAATGAGAAAATAGTGGCCTTGATTCAAATAAAATGATAGGGCGCCTGTCATCGAGGCCCCGCAGGCTGTACACAGCCAAAATTTGAAGGGCCGAACAGGCAGTCATCAAATCTTCAGAAATGTCTGTGGACTAACATACACAGAATCATAAAATCATAAATTCTCATTTATGTGAAAAATAGTGATGCCGATCATATAAAGTGATAGGGCGCTCGTCCTGCCAGGCCTTTTAGGCTGCCCACAGCAAGAGTGGGGCCAAATGGGAGGCAGATCGATCGAAATCTCCGTAAATCAGTGAGCTAACATGCACCGAAAATCATAAATTCTCATTTATTCAAAAAATAGTGATGCTGATCAAACGAAATGATAGAGCGCCCCTCACCAAGCCCTGCAGGTTGCACACAGCCAAAGTTTGGGGCCGAACTGAGGCAGTCAATCAAATCTCCTAGAAATCTGTGGGCTAACATACACCAAAAAATCACAAAATCGTAAATTCTCATTTATGAGAAAATAGTTATGTCGATGAAATAATGTGATAGGTCGCCCATCACCAGGCCCCGCAGACTGCGCACAGCCATAATTTGGTGCCGAATGGAGGTGGTCGATCAAATCTCGAGAAATTCGTGGGCTAACATACACCGAAAATGCGAAAATGCGTAAATTTGATTTATAAGAAAAATAGTTATGCCGATCAAACGGTGATAGGGTGCCGTCACCAGGCCTCGTAGGCTGCCACAACAAAAATATGGGGCCAAATGGAGGCGGTCAATCAAATCCCGAAATTCGTGGCTAACATACACAGCATCGCGAAAAATCATAAATTATCATTTATCTGAAAAATAGTTATGCCGATCAAACAAAGTGATAGGGCGCCCATCATCAGGCCTCGCAGGCTGCGCCACAGCAAAATTTGGGGCCGAACGGAGGCGGTCAATTAAATCTCGAGAAATTTGTGGCTAACATACACGAAAATCGCGAAAATCAAAATTCTCATTTATGAGAAAAATAGTGAATGACAAAGGGAAATGATAGAGGCGCTCATCACCAGGCCTTGCAGGCTGCCGCTGACAAAATTTGGGGTAAAGCAGACGGTCGATCAAATTTCCAGAAATCTGTGTGCTAAAATACACCGAAAATCGCGAAAATTGTAAATTCTCATTTATGAGAAAAATAGTGATGCCGATCAAATAAAATGATAGGGCGGTCGTTATCAGGCCCCGCAGGCTATTGCACGACCAAAATTTGGGGCCGAACAAGAGGCGGTTAATCAAATCTCAAGAAATCCGTGGGCTAACATACACCGAAAATCGCGAAAAATTGTAAATTATCATTTATGCGAAAAATTGTTATGCCGATCAAACAAAGTGATAGGGCGCCCGTCATCAGGCTTCATGAGCTGCGCACAACCAAAATTTAGGGCCGGGCTGGGCGGTCAATCAAATCTCGAGAAATACTTAGGCTAACATACACCGAAAATCATGAAAATCAAAAATTCTCATTTATGCGAAAAATAGTGATGCTGATCAAAGGAAATGATAGGGCGCTCATCACCAAGCCTTGAAGGATGCGCACAACAAAATTTGGAGCCAAACGGAGACGGTCGATCAAATTTCCAGAAATCCGTGTGCTAAAATACATCGAAAATTGCGAAACTCATAAATTCTCATTTATGAGAAAAATAGTGATGCCGATTAAATAAAATGATAGGGCGCCCGTTAACGGGCCCCGCAGCTGCGCACGACCAAAATTTGGGGCCGAACGGAGGCGGTCAATCAAATCTCAAGAAATCCGCGGGCTAACATACATCGAAAATCATAAAAATGTAATTCTCATTTATGTGAAAAATAGTGATGCTGATCAAATAAAGTGATAGGGCGTCCGTCACGAGGGCCTTTTAGGCTGTGCATTGCTAAAATTTTGGGCCAGGAACGGAGACAGTCCAATCAAATCTAGTGAAATAAATGGGCTAACATACACCAAAAATCGCGAAAATCGTAAATTCTCATTTATGAAGTGATGGGGCGCTTGTCACCAGAGTTTGTAGGCTGCGCACGATAAAAATTTGAGGCTAGCGGATACGGTGTGTTTGAAATCCGTGGTCTAACACGCACTGATAAGTTTGAAAGTTAGCAACATAGGCGCACTATGCAGTGTCGACAGACCGGACGACATCGGATGACACATGCTGATCTATACCGAGACCCAACGTCCATCGGTCAATGCCAAGCAGAAAATTTAAGAAACACCTATGCCCATAGTTATGCTCTAAAGACAATGCTTGAGATTGGTGGTGGTAGTGCTGGCCTACCTTGGTCGCTTGCCATGGTGGTGCCGGTGTTGGTGGGTCGTTAGGACCAGTTTTTAAATTAAAATTGTCAACCATATTGGGAAATATGTTGAATGAGCGTGATAGAGGCATATTTTGAGAAAATTGACTACACTTGAAATCATACTACGACAAAATGTCCATATAGATCTCGAAAAATACACAAAATGAAAAAAAAATCATGTAAAACAGATAATCCAGCCCAAAGTTATGATCATTAAGATAATATAAGTGAACTCTTTTTCCATCAATTATATTACAGTTTTAACAAAATTATGTAGATCTCATCAAAAGACTTGCATCTCGGCAATTCTTATTTTGTAAATAAGAGCTAACACACACGAATATTCTGTCGTAAATTCGCATTTATGCGAAAAATAGTTATGCCAAATTAGTAGTGATAGGGCGCTCGTCACCAGGCCTTGTAGGCTGCGCGCAACTAAAATTTTAGGTCCAACCGGAGACGGTCAACCAAATCTCGAGAAATCAGTGACCTAACACACACCAAAATGTAAAAATCATAAATGCTCATTTATGAGAAAAATAGTGATGCCGATCAAACAGGAAATGATAGGTCTCTCGTCACCGGGCCCAGCAGTCTGCGCTGCAACCAAAATTTGGGCCGTACGGAGGCGGTCAATCAATTCTCGAGAAAATCGTGGGCTAACATACACGAAAATTGTGAAAATCATAAATGCTCATTTATGAAAAATAATTATGCCGATCCAAATAAAATGATAGGGAGCTCTTCATCAGGACTTGTAGGCTGCACACGGTCAAAATTTGGGGGCCGAACAGGCGGTCAATCAAATCTCGAGAAATTCGTAAGCTAACATACACCGAAAATCGCCAAATATAAGTCTCATTTATGAGAAAAATAGTCATGCCGATCAAACGAAGTAGGGTTCCCATCACCAGGCCTCGTAGGCCGCCCAGAGCAAATTTGGGGCCAAGCGGAGATGTCGATCAAATCTCCAGAGAAATCCGTGAGCTAACATACACCGAAGTCGCAAAAATCATAAATTCTCATTTTATGAGAAAATAGTGATACCGATCAAATAAAATGATAGGGCGCCTGTCATCAGGCCCTACGAGCTGTCTGGCAAAATTTGGGGCGAGCAGCGGTCAATCAAAATCTCAATAAATTTGTGGGCTAACATACACCGAAAATCGCGAAAATCATAAATTCTCATTTATGCGAAAAATAGTGATGCCGATCAAATGATATGATAGGGAGCCCATCACCAGGCCTTGCAGGCTGCGCACAGCTAAAATTTGGGGCCAAACGGGCACAGGTCGGTCAAATCTCGAGAAATACTTAGGCTAACATACACCAAAAATCGTAAATTCTCATTTATTAGAAAAATAGTTATGCCGACAAAATAATGTGACAGGGCGACCGTTACCAGGCATTGTAGCCTGCCTACAGCTAAAATTTGGGGACGGAGACGGTCGATCAAATCACGAAAAAATCCGTGTGCTAACATACCACGAAAATTGAGAAAATTATAAATTATCATTTATGCGAAAAATTGTGATAACGAAATGATAGGGCATACATCACCAAGCCCTTTAGTCTGCGCACAGTCAAAAAATGGGGCCTAACGGAGGCGGTCAATCAAATCCCCAGAAATCCGTGGGCTAAATCGCGAAAAAATCCGTGGGCTAACATACACCGAAAATCGCGAAAATCATAAATTCTCATTTATGAGAAAAATAGTTATGTCGATCAAATAAAGTGATAGGGCGCCCGTCACCAGGCCCCGAAGGCTGCGCACAACCATAGTTTGGGGTCGAACGGAGGCGGTCAATCAAATCTCGAGAAATTCGTGGGCGTTATACACCGAAAATCGCCAAAATCGTAAATTCTCATTTATGAGAAAAATAGTCATGCCGATCAAACGAAGTGATAGGGTTCCCATCACCAGGCCTCGTAGGCAGCCCACAGCAAAAATATGGGGCCAAACGGAAGCGGTCAATCAAATCTCGAGAAATCCGTGGGCTAACATACACCGAAAATCGCAAAAAATCATAAATTCTCATTTATGCGAAAAATAGTTATGCCGATCAAACGAAGTGATAGGGCGCCCATCACCAGGCCTCGTAGGCTGCCCACAGCAAAAATTTGGGGCCAAACGGAGACGGTAGATTAAATCTCGAGAAATCCGTGGGCTAACATACACCGAAAATCGCGAAAAATCGTAAATTCTTATTCATGCGAAAAATAGTGATGCCGATCAAATAAAATGATAGGGCTCTCGTCACCAGGCCCCGCAGGATGCGCACGTCCAAAATTTGGGGCAGAAAGGAGGCGGTCAATCAATTCTCGAGAAATCTGTGGGCGTTATACACCGAAAATCGCGAAAGTCGTAAATTCTCATTTATGAGAAAAATAGTTATGCCGATCAAATAAAGTGATAGAGAGCCCGTCACCAGGCCTTGTAGGCTGCACATAACAAAAATTTGAGGCCAAACGGAGATGGTCGATCAAATGTCTAGAAATCCGTGGGCTAACATACACCAAAAATCGCAAAAATCGTAAATTCTAATTTATGAGAAAAATAGTGATGCCGATCAAATAAAATGATAGCGCGCCCGTCATCAGGCCCCGCAGGATGCGCACAGCCAAAATTTAGGGCCGAACGGAGGCGGTCACTCAAATCTCGAGAAATTCGTGGGCTAACATACACCGAAAATCGCAAAAATTGTAAATTTTTCTTTATGCGAAAAATAGTGATGCCGATCAAACAAAATGATAAATCTCTCATCACCAGGCCTTGCAGGCTGCGCACAGCAAAAATTTGGGGTCAAACGGAGACCGTCGATCAAATCTCCAGAAATCCGTGGGCTAACATACAGCGAAAATCGTATATTCTCATTTATGAGAAAAATAGTGATGCCGATCAAACAAAATGATAGGGCGCCCGTCACCAGGCCCCGCAGGCTGCACACAACCAAAATTTGCGTCCAAACGAGGCGGTCAATCAAATCTCGAGAAATCCGTGGGCTAACATACACCAAAAATCACGAAAATCGTACATTCTAATTTATGCGAAAAATAGTGGTGCTGATCAAACGAAATGATAGGACGCTCATTACTAGGCCTTGCAGGCTGCTCACAACAAAAATTTGGGGCCAAACGGAGACCATCGATCAAATCTCCTGAAATTCGTGGGCTAACATACACCGAAAATCGCGAAAATCGTAAATTCTCATTTATGCGAAAAATAATTATGGCGATCAAATAAAGTGATAGGGCGCCCGTCACAAGGCCTTGTAGGCTGCCCACAGAAAAAATTTGGGGCCAAACGGAGACAGTCGATCAAATCTCCAGAAA